>RWJN01000030.1:53741-133026 GCA_004332605.1 Steccherinum ochraceum
TAACTGGCGGCGGAGGCGAGGTCAGAGCGCGGGCATGTGTGCGCGAGAAAAGAAGGCGGATGGCAGGCAGGAGTGCGGCCGAGGCGTGGTGTGGGCTATAAAGGTGGTTGCAGCTGCTATTGTTGCAGGGCTTGTCGGTGTGCCGAGGGACGGGGTGGACGGTGGATGGAGGAGAGGGCGATTGTCTCTCCACTTGGCGCTGTTTGGCACCGGCGTCTCTTTAGCATTCACTCAACAACCCTGTTTGTCGCTATTTGTACACGGCCAGACGCCCATTCCCGCGTTACTACTGTACAGGTGGCCAGCCCCAGGCCATGAGCTAATAAGGACGCAACCGACGCAGCTCACGCGCATTCTCCTCTATCTCGTCCTCTCCTCCGACCTCCTGCCCCCGTAGCCTCGTGTCGTCGCCCGCAGCATCCTCCGTCCATCCCTCCAGCTCCTCGTCCAGTCCCCGTCGCAGCCGCAGTCCCCGTTCCACCATCACCTCCCCCCAATCCTGCAACTCCCGTCCCGTGAACACCGACCGCAGTGGTCCGAACGCCAGTAGATACAGCTCTGTAATCATCACACAACGCCACCCTGTTACTATCGTATTTCAAAGTTCATTTTTCAACAACTCGCACTTGCCTTTTACCAGCGGGCACGCGCCCACCGCCCTGTACAGCAGCGTCTTCGCACGTTTGAGCTCCCCGCATCGTATCTCAAATTCCAGGTAGATCCGCCAGAGCGTCGCGCTCCCCCGTGTCCTGCAGCGCACGCGCTCAGCACTCAGAGCTCACGAAAGCGACACGACAAGAACATTTGCATGACTCACCTCTCATCTTCCACAGCAACAGCCAGCCCACTGCGCGTCCTCTCCCGCTCAGCTTCCCACCGAGACTTCTCCCACCGCGCCACCCACACCTCTGCAATCCGCCGCGCCACATCCTTCGGCTTCCCCACACGTCCTCCTTCGGCCCCACTCCCGCCTAGCATCGTTCGCACCCGTCCCCACACGCCCTGTCCTCGCTCGCCCTCTAAGAAAAAGCCTAGGATAATCGTGTTGTTCGGGTATATTTCGATGGCTTTCCCGGCTCGGTCACGTAGCAGAGCCGGCGGCGTAGGGTTCTTGAGGATGTTGGCATGTGTATACAGAATACGTAGTGCTGCCACAGAGAGCCGTTCATGCTCCACGGAGCCCACTTGCAATTCCGCGAGTTGAGTATCCAGGTAGGCCAGAGCCGCCTCGAGCGATGAAGTGAGCAGCTCGAGCAGAGCTCTCAGCTTCGCCCACGCCTCGCGCTCCAATCCACCAGTCTGGCGAACACGAACAGAATCTTCGAGAGATCGCTTCGCCCGCAACGTCGCGATACCACCGCTACCTTTCGTCCCTGCGCATCGACGCACGACACTCTGAGCGACGTCGTACTGACCAAGGGACCACTCCATACTCCATCTCGGCCCAGTCCCACCATACCGCGCTTTGTTGTAGTTGTCCAGGTTGCGCTGATGCTAAGACTGTCTGGTAGACTTTCCGAGCCGCGTCTGGCTTGCCCCGTGCGCGTTCAAGCCGTGCGTGCGCGGCCCAGCGAAGGAGGGAGTGTTCGGAAGCACCTAAGATCGTCTTGGAAACTTTCAGAGCGCTGCAAAACGACGACATGAGTTCCATGGAGATATCGCCAAAGCAGCATGACATATACGCACCTCTTAGCATCCACAGCAGCCTCGAAAGCCACATTCAGCACATCCCACTCCGGATCGTCCCCAGGCATCCTACACCGCCCAAAAACCTCCCTCACAACACCAACCTCCATCCCACCCACGTCTTCCTTTGCCCAAAACGCCCACCTATCACCACCCACGCGTTCCATAGGCCCGAGAACCCCATACGCCCAGCTCTTGACAGGCCCGAAGGGCGACGCGTACTCCCGTTCCCTGCCGACGAGCACGCCGGCAGACGCGTCTGCCGTGATGCGCGAGGAGAGGTCGGAGGGTGAAGGGAAGATGGCGTTGAGGTAGCTGGGGGAGGCGTAGTGTCTGCAAAACCATCTGTCGTCCATCGAATCTGAGTTGTTAGGGGAGAGGGTAGTGGAGAAGCCTGGGATGTGTGCACCGAGGAAGGAGAGCCATACCACCCGGAACGCACGTTGTGCGTCGGGGGAGGTGAGGTGGAGGAGGAGAGGCCGGATGTCGGAGAAGAGGATCGTGGCGTAGGGATCGCTGTCGTTCGGATCGTCGAAAGAGCGTAATGGGAGGGTATGCGAATGATCGGCAGAAAGCTCGTTAGCTGCCCAGCGGGTGTATGGATCTCGGTGGGACGAGCTTGGAGGTGACGTGGGCGAGGACGAGGACTTCGGTTGGGCTTCGGGTTGGCCGGAGGCTTCCCATTGGGCCCAGCCTGTAGCACCTGGCTCGCCGATTCGAGGGACTTCGGATTCCCAGTATTGTTCGAGGGTATCTAGGAGTTCTTCAAAGTCGCGCGCGCTGGTGTTCTGTGGTTTGTTGAAGATCCTAAGTAGCTTCATAGTCAGTGACGTCTCGATATGGATACATGGCCTGCACGTACAGTTCGGCTTGGGCTTGGAACAACGCCATAGCTCGTTCAGTAAATCCTACACAATGATAAGTATCACCACGCAGAGCACTTCAGCACCATGACCATGCCCATACCTGCATCCCGAAACGCAACAGCCGTCCTCCACAACACCCTCAACTGATTAAGCTCCCCCTGCACCGACTCCTCCCCTTCCTTCTCCTCCGCCCTAAAGTTCTCCAAAACCCTCACCGCACTATCCACCACCCCCTCCACCCCACCACCCATCGTCCTCACCCGCCAATCCAACCACTCCATCCACACATCCGGATCCCCAATCACCAACGCCTCCTCCCACTCCGCGCGCAACTGCGTCTCACTCCAGATCTCCTCCCCGGCCTTGATGTATTTCAGCCGGAGCTCTTTCGAGACGACGTTGTCGGCGTGCACGGCGAGCGCGCGGGAGAGGACGGAGAGCGTGATTTCGGAGCGGGCTTTGAGGGAGTTGGTAGAGGTGGGCGGGAGGGTAGAGAGGGTGTGCGAGAGGAGGAGGAGGGAGAGCCAGGTTGGTACGGAGCCGGGGTTGGCTGATAGTTCGTCTTCGAGGGACTTCAAAGTGGCTTGCAAGCTCGTCTCCGGTGTGGTGTCCGAATCGTACTCAGAGANNCTCATCCTCGTCTCCTTGCTCCTCCGCCTCAGAGGAAGACCGAGACGCGTCGGAATCGTCTTCACGACCTTCGATGGCGCGGTACGAAGGGTCGCCAGTCCGACGGGGGCGGTTGGACGAGATGCGCAGGAACCCCTCCACCTCGTCGTATTTATGCCTGTCCCGCGCACTCGTCAGCAGCCTGCGCTTTGGAGGCGCTGCCAGTAAGTGTCGGGACCCAGGATCCGTCAATCCCGGAGTCTACACCAGAAAAACACCAAAACATCGTATTCAGACCAAGTGCTTTCGCCCGCGCTGTAAGAGCGTAGTAACGCACCTTGCGCGTTCCGCCCACTCCCCGGGGAGCAATCGCCACTTCGCCTTTCCCCCTGCGCTGTACCGCGCCGTCACGCAACCCCAGAACCCTTCTTCCTGACGGGTTTCGTCCGTCAGCAGTTACTTCGTGATGACGAAGAGGCACTTCGGTACTTACGATCGACGAGGTGGTGTTTCGGGATGTGGTAGGTGTGTAGGCCGCCGTAGGTCACGTTCAGAGGATCGCCTTTGCGGTCTGTGTAGTATAAAGGTGCGTCTTCGACGGCGGAGGGGAGGGTTTCGCTTTCGTCTCGGGCTTGGGCTTTGGATTTGAGCTCGTCCTCGAAGAGGTCGTAGTCTTTGTGCGGACGACTATGTTTCTTCTTCCTCTTCCTTTCCTCTTTGTCTTCCTTGGAGTCTTTATCCCTCCTGTGCTTGTGAGTGGAAGGTTTCTTGTCAGAGCGGTCGCGTTTGCTCCTGCTGCTACGCTCAGCGGGCTGTAAGTTGGATGTGCTAGCCTCGGGCTCCGAAGTGTCCGGGAAGCTGCTGAAGGTAGGCGGGAAGGAGGAGAAGGAGGGTGCAGCCATTTTCGTATCAAGGAGATGTCCTCGACAGGTGCATGTAAGAGAGCTGCTACCACAGTTGTAGAACCATGGAGGATGTTGTAAGTACAAGGTGGTGACGGCAATTCCGAGCAATGAGGACCGCACGCCGGGCCGGCGCTACACATCGAAGCGCCCATAGACGTACTACCGCGAAAAGATTGCGAGCATGTAGGTTGACTTCATACTCTGTCTGTCCCACCCTACACCCTCTCCTCACCTCGTCTTGCGTCTAACTACCCACCATGCGGCCCTTAACAGAAGAAGAGAGCAAAACCGTCTTTACCAAGCTCGCAAACTACATCGTACGTTCACTCTGCCTCGCAACTCGCCATACCGTTCATTCTCTCTTTCGTACAGGGAAAAAACCTGGTCCACCTCATTGACAGACCCGACGAGCCGTACTGTTTCCGGCTACACAAGGACAGAGTGTTCTATGTCTCCGAGTCCTCCATGCGCCTTGGGATCTCGGTTGCACGGCCGAATTTGGTCAGCTTGGGGACGTGTTTTGGGAAGTTTAGTAAGAGTGGGAAGTTCAAGCTGCATGTTACTGCGTTGGATTATTTGGCGCAGTATGCGAAGTACAAGGTGCGGCATGTTATTTTGTATGCACGCGCTATAATTGCTAAAGCGTTTTCGGTTTGGTAGGTTTGGATAAAACCTAACGGCGAGATGCCATTCCTGTACGGGAACCATGTCCTCAAAGCACACCTGGGACGTATTACGGAAGATACACCAGAACATCAAGGAGTAGTGGTTTTCAGTATGGCTGATGTACCGCTGGTGAGTTTCAAAATGACTTGACCGTTGATTGTTTTTTGACCCTCGCCTTGCAGGGTTTTGGTGTAACGTCGCGGTCAACGGTAGATACCCGAAAACTAGATCCTACAGCAATCATCGTGTTCCACCAATCGTACGTCTTTCTCCAATTTTTCTGAACTTATGTTTGAAGTTTGAACGGTTCTGCCGTAGTGATGTTGGAGAATACCTTCGAGACGAAGTGAGTAACACTTGATTGGTTTGCATTCTCCGCTACGATGATTGACACGTTCTGCAGGAAACACTCTTCTGACTTCACAAGATGATGCCGTGCCTTCCTTCGGACTACGAAGTGCTCCGTCCGGTCGAATGCATTCAAAAACTCATCGCACTTCTTCCGCCTTGCATACTGTACCCTTGATCATGTCTTTCCATTTGCATATTGCTATCGCTACTGTACGGAATAGATGTTTGTCCACATGGCATCTCTGTCGACGTGCCTTTGTGCATGAAGATAACTATGTCTTGAGATTGAGGTGGTTGCAACTTGCGAATGCAAATTGGTGGTATGATGTCACATGTGCGGGCTGGAAGACGTGGTCGAGAAGTCGAGACGCGCTTGCACGTGTCACCTCCGACCATGGCTCTCCCTTCTACTTCCACGACGACCCAGGACCTGTATACCAAATGGACCAGAATCTCTGACGACAACCTCACACTCAATGACGTTCATGAAATCCTCGACCCCATAGCCGATGATCTTTGGGTTGCAGCCGCTTGCATCGACCGCCTCCTGAACGATGTGGTTTTGACCAGGTCTCTCCTGGAACTTGGCCTCAAACGGACGGAAGCTGCGTCGGAGAGAAGTAGAAGGGTGTACGAGTCTCCACCGTCGGGAGCGGATGGAGAGGAGGAGGGTGTCCCTGGGTCAAGCACTTGGTCGGAGGAGCGGAAGCGGGTTGCAGCATTGGCCTCATATTACCGCGACGAGCCTGCAGATGCTCAGCTCTGTCACCTTCGCACGATCTTCCTCGACCGGTTGGATCGTTTGGATGCATACGTGCAGATTTTGGACGAGTTGCCAGAAGTGGAGGGGAGTGGGGAGGATATTGATGAGGAGTGGGAGGACGACCCTTGGGCAGACGAGAAGCCTGCGACCACGACAAAGGCACTCCTGCCCATACCGCTGTCCTCGCTCCTGGTGGACGACCTACTATCCCTTGTCTTTGTGTTTGTCACAACCGAGTACTTCGTTGCTGCTCGTATTGTGTTGGAACGCTTCCACTCAGCCATATGGCCGTACCGCTTCTCGATCCTGGAGAATATACCGGAGCACACACCGGCTTCTCAGTATCGAGACCTTTTACCTGGAATTGATTCGTCCGGGGATGCAGAGCGAAAACCCACCCTTCCTTTCGAAAAAGCCTCCACATCCTGGCTGCAAGACCGCGGTGCCCAGGACGCTTTGGCCGAGTCCCATGTTCCTCTACAACCTTCGACGCAAGCATTCGACTCTACCACACCCTCCCATGACCAGGTGTTGTCCTCGGACCAGCTTTCAGCTTGGTATCGCGAGCGCGTAGAGTTCATCGCTGACTGTGGTTTCGTGGATTCAGCACTATCTCTCGTGCAGCATGCCGCGTCTCAAGGTGTCATCGGACTGGACGAGCTTGGTGAAGAACTGTCCTTGCTTGCTCGTTTAGTTTATGACGTCCCGCTACCCGACGACGAAGACGCGGAGCAAGACTGGAATCTCGGTCGTTGGAAGTCTCTCGCACCGTCCGAAGTCATCCGAGCGTATCTTGCATCCTCGACATCGGACACTATTGTCCGCGATATACATCGGCTTGTCATGCCATATTTATTCGTCATGGAGTCCCGGGCGGAGCGTTCTGGCAATCCCGACCCTGCACTTCCAAATCGTTTGTTGTATGAATACATACTTCAAGCTCCTCTCGACATTGTCCTTGCCGTCTTCGAAGGGTCAAAACCGACGCTACCCCCTGCACAGCGTCTCATCAAGGATGACGAGGATATGGCCAGACTGGCACTGGCGTGTCTATATGGCAGCGACAGCCTTCACGAATGGCCGACCATGAGCCGCATATTCGAGTGTCTACCGGCATGGGATACCCCAGAAGACGACGATGAAGCAGACGAGGTTGACACGACTATTTCATCCCTCGGCGCGTTTGTGACACCGTCTACGACTCGTCCTCGATGTACGCCTTCGGACCTCCTGCTTTTCTTCAAGCCACTACCGTTCTCTTCGCTTTCCCGAGCATTGGACGTTCTCGATGTTCATCTTGAATCCGGCGAGATTCTTGCACGATGGAGTGTGCCTGCTCCGTTACGATGGTTCTTACAAAGCAACGGGAATATTATGGAGCAGCGTTCGTGGGCAAATCGGATGGCTAGACGGGCAGGTGGTTCAGAAGACCAACTTAGCTCTCAGGAAGACTGGGAGTGGTTACTGGAGGACATCCTGAAACTGGCAGGTTCCGGCGACAGTGAGCTTAGAGGTGCATTCTGTCTTCTGTCAAGGGACGATGTGACGCGCATCTTCTTTGGGGGCCTGCTAAGTGCGGCTCGTAAGTCTTTACTGAAGAAACAATTCTTATATAACGTCGACTGATGATTCTCATGTCTAGGCTTTGACATAGCTAAGAAGTTACTAGTCTCTAGGAAGGCCAATCTTCAACTGTCCTCGAGTGTTGTTGAGGAGATTTGTCTTGCAGCCTCACAGGAGTTCTACGACAACGCGAGCTCCGGAAATTACCATTCCGGCGATATGAAGCTCGCGCACGAATGGTAAGCCGTCACCTCTATCTCAGCGAATTTCCATCTCACTCGTCTTCTGTAGTTTGAATGTCGCCCGTCCGTCCGACCGCATTCAGAGGCAAAGGGATTTCATCGAAGCGACCTCTCGTCTGTGCTCGTATAACCTCTCTTCCCGACCTGGCATGCCTATTACCCCGATCGAGATCCGCCTCACGAAAGACCGTCTCTCCCTTATATCCCGCGTCCTTTCTAGCAACACGGACTCCTACAAGCATACCCAATTAATCCTGGACCTCGTCAACATGCTTGGCTTCAGAGGCGACGTAGTAGCAGAAGTCAAGACCCTCGCGATGCTCGCAGACACTGCCTTGCAAGCCGAAGATTTCGATCGTGCGTTCGAAACCAGTGAACGCATGGTCTCCACGGTTCTTAATTTCCGCGCCGGGTCCGCGTCCGGTACCGAAGATCCCAAGGTCCAGGAAGCGAGCGAAGTCTGCTGGGTGGCCTGCTACCAGCTCGGGCGCCAGCAAGAATTCCACGACGTGGCGAAGAAGCTTTTGCTTCTCGGGCGCGCGTTGGAGCTGTGTCCTCCAGACCAGCTCACGGATGTCCTCACAGCGCGACGTCGGTTGGAGCAGGAGGATACTGAAGAGAGACAGGCACGTCTACATTCGCGCCAGCGGGGCAGCAGGAACACCCGGTCTCGCAAGCACGCCGCCAACACGAACGGATCTATCGGTACCCTTGCTTCTCGACTGCACGAGCTGCGAATGCCGGACCTACACCTCGGTGGCTCGCCTATGGTCGGTGCGCCTGATGCTGCTGCACTCGCTGAGAAGGCGTTCCGCGCCGCTGCGAACTTCTCATTCAGTGACTTCAGCGCGAGAGGCCGGTCGTTGATCTCGGATGCTACGAGGGAGAGGTCATCGAGTAGGGGAGATAGTCATGCACGGCGTGAGTCGGGAGGAGAGGTTTCTGCTCAGGCGCAGCGTGTGCTTTCGAAAGGTCTTGGTTGGCTGCTGGGTGACGAGGAGTAATGAGCTACTCATTCATGGACTACTTCATATGCTCTCCCTTCACGCCTAAATTATTGTGTATGGTTTGGCATATGCCATCCGATTTATGGAAAATCTACGATGACACCTCACTCAGTTGTCCTGATAATTGACGATGATGAAGGCAGATGCATATGTGATGTGGCAGAGACGAAAGATTTGCATATGTGTGTACGAGTTGCGCAGCGAGAGTACAAATCGACATGGACAGCGGGCCCAACGAAGCTAGCGAGGAAGGATGAACGAACGAAAGAGTGAGGTGGGGACGGAGGTTGTCACGCCTAGCGCGTCTATATTGACTGATTACATTATTGGGGGGTCGGGGGATGAGAATGAGAGTGGGTAAGTCCGATTGCGAAGGGTATGTAGTGAAGGTGAAGGAAGAGAGAAAAGATGTAAGTAAGGATGTGGGGTGGGTGGGGGTGGAGAACGGAGTGTAGTACTGCAAAACAACAACAATTACGAATTCTACTAAGACAATCCAAAGTGTATGGAGAACAGTGCAAGGGAATCGAGGTACACGTACATAATACGAATAAAAAACAACGACGTCGACGGCAGGCAGGGGGTGAATGACGAAGGGAAGGGCAGCGGCCTGACTGCGAAAGGAGAACGAAACTAGAGTGAAGTAACAACCTCAGGTTCCACTAGCAAATCTTGAACCGACGCCTGTGCGCGCCCTTGGTCGATTGACGACACCGCTGACCTTGACTCCAGCCTTCTTGAGATCGTCCATGTCCACCTCGCTGTCCGGGGAAGGACGGCCCACGCTGCCTCTGCCACAGGCACTGCAATAATCCCTGCTGTGTTCCGCAGCACGGAACTCCTCCACCTCGGCCTTCAGATCCCGGACCTGACCTTCCAGCTCCCAGATCTGGCGTTGCCACGCTCGACGTGCCACCATGATCTGCTCCTGCAACGCCTGGATGACAGCGGACTGATCATCTTGCGGAGAGGCGATCCCAATCATGGCTTTGTCGTCCCCAGGACGTCCATCTAGGTTCACCGAGAATCCCGGGCTGAGAGGAGAGATCCCACTGGACGTAGTGGGAGTGCCTGAATCCATATCCAGGGATGGTCGACTTTGATCTGACGACGTTCGGACCAAATGCCCAGCAAAGTCGTGGCTGAACATAGTCGACACCGGCCGTATGTTGACTCCAAGGAAATCAGCAGACGTCGGCGGCGCGCTACTGGGAGGGAGCGACCCATCCACGAAAGAATCAGTAGCAGTAGTGGGCGTCAGCGTGGAACCCATATGTGTGGCATCACTCGCACTGGGGGATATCGATCGACCTCGAGGCCTGGTGTGCAGGTCGCCGGGAGATGAGGAAGAGGTGACGATGGAAAGTCCCGGAACATTCCTTCGTGAAGATAGCTGCTCCCTGACAGTAGCTTGACTGAGGTTGCTGTCTCCGTTGTACTCCCAGTCTCCTCTAGGATGGTGAGTGTCGACACTCTCAGACGCATCCATCGTAGGAGACATCTGTGGAACGGGGACCCGCTGTGGAGTTCTGCGAGTACTCGGCGGAACGGATGTGACGGAAGAGGGAGACGGGAGCGAGGCGTTCGACCAGGAGGGCACGGGTGGTGGTGAGGCACGCTCCTTGCCGTTGAAAAGTCGCATGAAACCGCTTTTCTTCCTAACAACTGTCCGCTGGGGAGCAGCTTGTTCAGGAGGAATAGCAGGGACAGGAGGGGGTGTTCGGTTGACGTCGACCACCTGAGCCCTTCCAACCTTGGTGCTGTTGGTGCTGTGAGACCTGATTCGTGTGGACCATATCTGCGAAGTTGGACTTGGCAACGGCTCCAAGTCGTTGAAACGACCTGTAGTGGGGGAAGCAACCGCACTGCTGGTTGTCCCACTGCGAGACCTTTCACGCGCCTGAGCTTGAGCCTCTTCCAAAGAGATCAACTTGATGGACGACGCAGTGTCTGACCAGCCTGGCATGGCACTAGCGGGGGTTACCGGAAGAGGAGCATTATCCACCGCGCCGTTGTGAGAAACGGTCCTAATCGCGGCCTTGTTGATAGGTCCGTGATTTCGAATCTTTCCCGGTTGCGGCGAGGGGACAGGTGTCAACGAAATCGTCGACCCGGAGTGAGCCTGTGAGATGTTGCTACTGCTCTCCGTCAAGGTCACGTTCGACTCGCTGGGTCCCAACGAAGATGCGTAACTGGAAGAATTGGCGAGATTGTGTAGCTCCTCAAGATTCTGAGTCTGATTTGGATAGGGCTGGCTTGGTGATGGACGAGCAAACTCTGGATTTGCATAGGGATGACGGTACTCCTGGGACCGGTCTGGCGTGTGAGGCTCTGGAGACGACGTGAACACTCTCGGGTCTGCATGCGACACGAAAGAGCCAACAGGGGAAGTTGCGCGAGTGTAGCTGGCCGGGGAAGTCTGTGCAGATACAGAATATATACTAGGTGCAATTGACCTGGTGTCAAGGGAGTCTAGCCGGGCGGATTTGACACTGGAAGCTGTCCTTGAGCGTAAACGCGGTATCGACAGCTTATCGCGTAAACTGGACTGTGGTGAAGGATTGATAGCAACAGAAGTTGACGAGAAAGAAGCCTGAGCAAGGGCGCTAGACAAAACGGTCATCAGCGCAAAGGCGTGGAACGAACAGAAAAGAGGGACGCACAACAAAGCACCGCCGCCAGCACCGCCGCTGCCGCTGCTCGACGAGAGAGAGGACATGGTGTCGAAGGACTGCTTCGACCGAGACAACGAACGATTGGAGTCCACGCTGGGTCGGTGCTCGATACTCGGTCTGGCACTGAGACCCCAAGCGCGTTTTCCAGCATCGTTCGGCTTCATGTTCTTGTCCCCCTTCTTCTTGCTCTTGCGAGGGAGCTCGTCTTCTTCGCCCAGCTCCCAGGGGGCGCGTGAATGGACGGTCATCTTGGGACCATAGGTGCTGACTCTGTGCTCTTCCTCGGTGCGGTCTGCATCGTCACCGTCGGGATCATCGTCTGAGCCAGAGTCGTGAAAACCCTGACTGCTCGTACGAATGCTCTGCTGGTCGTAGGAAGAGCGGGGTTCACTTTCGAGGTCTAGAGTACTGGCGTCCGGATAGTTGAGACGCTCGCGATCGGAGACGGGGGGATCTTGAGGGTCGGGATTGTCGTGTACAGAGAGGGTATAATGAAAGGAAGTGGATGGGGTGTTGTGGGTATCATGAGGATGTGGAGAGAAGGGGCCGTGACTGTAGAGAGAGGGAGAATCTGAAATGTCGGACTGGGAGGGAAAACGAGCGTGAAGATCGGCTCGTGCAGCGCGCTGGTCGAGGAGATAGCGGAGGTGGTCGTCGTTGTGGTGATGGTCAACGTTGGAAGTCATGACATGCGCGTAGCTGGGAGGGGGGCAGCCCGAGGAGGACGAAGAAAAAGAGAGGAAGGGGGACGAGGCGAAGGAGGAGGACGTCGGGCAAGGCCAGTGTTGGACGATGGCCGTTGGGGGACACGAGAGATGGCGACCGCCTGCTCTGCTCGCCCGTTCCAGCTCGGCCCGATCCCACAGGGCCAAACACGGCCAAACGTCCCTGCAGTCGCTCACTCGCGCATCCAACAGCGATGCTCGCGAAAATCAGACGACGACCGCCCTTCCTTCTCACCAACTTCGCATTCCACCTTGCTCGCGAGAACGCAGATCTCTGTCCAGCAGCGCCACTTCATACAACTTCCCTCCTATTAATGAACCCATATTCCCATGTCGCGCGTCTCCCTCTTCCACGTCCTTCCGCCCCTCATCCGCATCATTTCCTGACAGAACCTGTTCGCCTGTTCTCTGTTGTCATCACTCTGTCCCCATCCTCCGCAACCATGTCAGAGAGCATTTGCTAGATTGTTACCAGAGTGACTACTACATTACAAATAGACTACGTGACTACGCAAGAACATTACTGCCAAATGCCTGTAGATACCAATGCGAGCTTCTACTCTAAAACGTGCAGGAAACGTGTTCCCAGGATACTCTACGAATAAGGTATGGTCGACGCAGAAAACGAAACATGAGACATTCGCCAACCAAGAAAAACACACACAATAAATCACCAGGTCTACGCCTAGTCAGAGATCTCAATCACATCATCGTCAAACCCGGTTGAGAGGCGACTCTGCTGAGAAGATGCCGGCATCGGTGCCCTCCTGCTACTACTAGCAGCAGCAGCAGCACGCGATGATGACTTGGAAGAGCCACCGATTCGGGATGGGAACGCGTCGTCGTCATCATCAGAGATGCTAATGACACCCATGTCTCTCGCAGACAGTGGCAGCGCACGGCGGACAGATGCATTTCGGACACTTCGGTCAGAGGGATCGTTGAGAGGGGGTACGAATGGGAAAGGCTGTAAACTGAGAGACGGAGGAGGGCTCGGGAGTCGTACACGAGACGTCGACGCTGCGGCGTTGTTGGAAGGTGCTCTTTCGTAGGCAGCGGCGGACGATGTGGCTGTGGACTTCCTGCGCTTTGGTGAGCTACGAGGATTCTGTTGTTGTCCTGTGTCGTCTAGGTCAAGTGACGGTCTCGCCCGCTTGCGTTGAGTTGCTACTTTGGCGCGCTTGGGTTGTTTCGGTGCACTTGCACCACCGAAGCCCAGTATACGATCCATCATACGCTCGAAGTCGGTGGGCTCTCGTGCGTCTTCTGATGCGTAGGCATCCAAGCCGTCATCGTCGTCGTCTGCACGAGCTCGAGGACGCTTCGGACGCGCCGCAGCTCGTTTGCCCTTAGAAGCTTGACTCGCCACCGGAGCACTGACAGAGGCCTGTCTGTTCGGAAGTGGAGCTGGCGGGATCGGTTCTGGAGAAGGAGAAGATGGAAGGAAAAGAGGGAGTGCAGAAGAGCGCGGGTGATCTTGGTGGACCCTGCTTTGTGATGACACTGGCACAGGTACCACTGGCATTTCAGGGATATCAACATCTGCCCAGACCACTTGATCAGGATCGTCGGGGTCGGGAAAGGTTATCATAAACCCGGACGGTCGGAGAGGAAGTGAGAACTGGTCCTCTTCAGAAAGATCGCCAGGCACTTGAGGAACGGATGGACGACGTGGTACAGATGCTGGCGGGGGAGCGCTGACTGGTGGAAGTTCAAATGTTGGTGGAAGCGGGATCACCGGACGAGGCACGACACCTGCAGGACGAGGAGCTTGACTGCCACTCGCTTCACCAGGTGCGTTATCTGGCAGTCGAGGTCTGGGTTTAGGTCGAGGACGTTTGACCGGAGAACTCGGAGGCGCGTCTGATTCACTTGCGTCTGCTGTTGCTCTCTGCTTCCCCTTCCCCTTCTTCGACTTCTTTGCAGATTGAGAAGTCTCATATGCTTGCACCATCCCCGGATGTACCTGTCGCATCATCGAAGCAGGCACCCATAATAGCAAAGGATCGGAAGGAGCGGGTTCCTGTGTCTTCCGTTGAGGTTTTGTCGCAGGCTCGGGAAACTTGCCACTGATACCGGAATTGGCCAATTTGACCAGATGCGTAGGGTCGATCTGGACACGATACTCTAGTATATGATCTGTGGAGACGTGTTCGCGCGTCTTGGTAATCTTCATCATGAGAGGGTTGGTATCGTGAGTGGCTCTTTGCGAAGACGAACCAGCTCCGGCCCTACCAGGTCCTTGGTTGACGAACGCAGCTGAGATGCGGTCGAAGGGATCCGGAGGCGCGCTGTCGAGTGTTCTCTTGAGGAAGTCGAAGTGCGTCCCAACTGCATCTTCCGGGCTGGGCACGAGTGGAACTCGTATCTCGTGAACGAGTTCTCCGGTTTCGCGTTCCAGCCGAGCCCGTTCCTTGCGGTCCGCTTCAATAGCAGCGCGTCGCAGGAGCTGGATGACAGCGCCTTCCCATACAAGAGTCCGGAAACGATGAATGATCCTCGTTCGGTTCCCCCACTCGTCAAAGTGGTTCTCGCAGAAGCTGGCCATACGGGAGATGCTGAGTGTGCCCTTGTCTCGCATTTCTCTGCCTCCACGCCGTTACTACGCGTGCTCGCGACCGGATTGACGTAGTACCGGAGGACTTCGACGTTAGGGAAGTCGGGCGGAAGAGACAGTGTGCTGCGGCGTCCCAACAGTCCGGTGGAGTTGGTCTTGAGCTCATCGTTGACGTTTTCTCGCCACTGAGCTAGATATGCCTGTAACTCCTGGCCTTGTGAATGCTCTGCTGCTTCAAGAAGCTGATCACCAAAGCCTGCACGAGCGAGAGCTTGAGCGGTATTCGGTCCAAAGCCTTTCGCACCTCCCTATGGAAAATGTGAGCGACATCAATGGTGAACGTTATACGGACATACGCCATCGTAGTCGCCTCCAGACAGGAGGGCAAAGAGGATAATGCCTCCGCGGGTCAATCCGATGTTGGGATGCTCTCGAAGGGTTCGCGCGTCATATACCATATTGTGCTCGTCACTCTCCTTGCCATCCGCGTTAAGAGCTGGATTAGATCTGTTCCCAGACAGTTTTGCACCTGAGCTGCAATTATACAAAGTCAGTACTTATGGGTGTCTTTCATTGGGGCGACTGTACTTGTTGATGACCATTTTGGCACCAAAGGCAAAAGCGTCCACGTCGTCTGTCAAAATCGCGTCGATGTATCCTTCCTTGTTCAAAAACGCCAGTTCTGCCTCAGCCTCTCCTCTGGCCTGCAAAGACGCGCCATTACGTTGGGGTAAAAACCGAAATCGACGCGACAGCTCACCTCTCGCCATTCCATTCCAAAACAATCCAACATTTCCTTCATTTTCTTGTTCAGCTTATGTGATCCAGTCTTGCCCAGCTTGCTTCCGCGTTTTACTCGTGGTCGTTCGCGTCCATCGAAGACAAACAGCGGAAGGATCGGCTGCTTCGCCAGCCCGCATAGTCGAAAGAACAGCAATCGCTCCTCGGGATTCACCCCGCCCTGGGACCCTTGAGCGTGTTGATACCATATACTCGCGTCGATTCCGAGTCTGAAGCCGCGTTTGCCAGATTTGTTGTCTTCGAAGCCATCGACGACAGCGATGTTCGTCAACGAACGCGACTTGCCTGCTGGGCGGATGAGCTGGACAGGCTATCAGAAGGATGACTGTCGAGCAGCGAGGGGTGGCACTCACGTCCCAAAGACCTTGGATGCCCATGGCGGAGCGAGTGAAAGGTGGCCAAGGGAGGCCCGGGGTAACATCCAAAGGAAGAGGTCCGAGAGCAAATCAAAAAGGCTATTTCTTTGCCGACGCTTGGTTACTGTGACCCGTCGCGACGCGTTTGGTCACGCAATGTGACGCAAGTCAAAGGTCACGTCTATCACGGCGAGCGTGATTTCTTGCAGATTGGATCGGGTAATTTGCCACTCTACGGCCCAGAAAGAAATCGCCTCCGAGCCCACCCACACCTTTACTCCCATAATGACCGACATTACTGCTCTCGCATCCACCTCAACATCGACGGAGGAGTCTGCGCCGGTGTCTCTTAGTAGCTCATCCTCCGGAAGAGTATCAGGAAAACCATGGAAGTACCAGAAAACGGCCGCTGTGTATGTTTCTGTTTTTGCTCTCGTATTCTTGCCATTCGCTGACCTAACATTGTGCAGACGGTCAAATCTTCCTGATGGTGTAAAGAGCTCGTTCAGCGCACGTATGCAGAAAACACAAAAGGAGCAGGCAATCAAGCAGCTCCAAACGGAGATGAAGGAAGAAAAGCTCGCTGAGATCAAAAGGTGCGCAAAGCCCATCTTTGCTACAATCCTCACTTCATAACATGGATTCGAATGTCACCCCCTGTAGAAGACGGGATATCACCCAAGAGCGAAAAAGAATAGCAGAGGAGAAACGCAGATTAGAGGAAGATAAAGCAAAGGTGCGCATGTCTGACTGCCTGCACCTGGTTCCCCCTCCCTGATCTCATCTTCTATGCAGATGGGTGCCAGAAAAGCTGCACGAATGAGGCGTAAAGCTGGACGAACCAAGAAGATCAACCAATAATCCATGGGTTGCGCCTCTCCTCGCACACTTGTCTCAGTTTTTCCGGAAGCCGTCCTTGTTGTTTTGTATACGTTGGTGTATGATTGTTCTCGCCCTTGATACCCTTCAATAACACCTGTTCGAACACTGATCCAGGACGTCGAATTCCGTCTCTCCGAGTGTGGCAACTTGCATGTCTTTGCAGGAGGCTTGACACCTTGAGGGACTGTGGCGCAAGTCTAGACGAGAAGGAAAAATCGACACCACTAAGCGCCGCTGCGCGATGTTGAGATGTCGCGTTCCTTCTTTACGACTGAATGATGTCACTGCCGGGGAGGATCGCTGTGTCGCGAGCACATAAAGGCACTGCGCAGGCTCACTCTCATCCCCAAGCCCTTTTTGACCTCTACCACACCCGTCTCATTCACTTCGCTGCGACATGAACTCTAACACTGGCACCGCACAGACGTACGAGGCCGGAGATCAAAGGTATTCATATATAGCTCCTCCACGCAGCTCTATCGTAATCTTATGACCATCTGCAGAACCTCCAAACAAACGCAGGGCAATAACAATAGGTTCGAAGAGGGCCAGCCTGGTTCTCATTCCAACCTCGACTCCAAGTGAGCAACATCCTGTCTAATAACGTCACTTGCTTATCAGCTACACAGGGATGAACGCAGCCTAGCCAACAAATTAGCAGCTGCAACGTCTCAGGAAGAAAAGGTAGACGAGAGCATTGCTCGTATGCAAGCAGATCCTACCGCACCGGCTCGCAGCCATGGCAATGAGCCCTCCAGAGGTGCAAAGATCGACGCACAGATTCAGGAAGAAGAGAACGAGGAGCTGCGTCGCAAGGGCAAGATCTGACGAGGAGTAATTTCTCAGCAATAGAAGACGTAGAGGTTAGGATTCTGTTAGAAAAGTGTATCATAAGATCCGGATATTACAAAGAAAGCATACATAGAATCTCCATCAGCACTGCGATCTCCGACTACAACGTCCAGCTGGTGTCCTCCTCCCCCTCTTTCACAAACGGCTTGTCGACTCCAGCAACTACGCTCTCGCACAACGGACAACTTCCAGCTAAGAGATCTTCAAGCTCGCGTCTCAGCTGCTCGGCGCGCTTCCCTAGATCCTTTTCGCCTGCTCTCTTGCCGCCACCAACTCCACCAATGCCAGGTATCCAGCCAGCCGGTGCGGTGACCAGACTAGCTAAAGCGTCCGGGACGATGAGGTCACGAAGACGGTCACCAGCGGATAAAATGTTTCGTCCGAACGAGTTGGCCGCACGGGCGCCGGATTGCACTGTCACTGGGATGCCGAAGTTGGCGGAAAGCAAGTTGCGCTGAACAGCTTGCTGTCGAAGAGGTGTGCCTTGTGGACTGGCGATGGCGTTGCGGTCTATGGGCGCATGATGGGTGCTCTTCACCAGCTCGGTCTGCAGTGCGATGATTTTCCGAAGAGACGATGCAGGGAGGTATTCTTTGGTCTGTCATTGAAGTAAGCATCGTGCAGAAGGTGACCATCTGAAGCTACTTACCAGACCGATAAGACAGTCCGCGTGGAACGTATGGTGACAAGGAAAAACGTAGAACTGCCTGGTTAGCAGTGCGAGGTCACATACGACACACTTCTCTTTGACGTCCAGGGTGATGAAGCGTTTCTGCAACGCCTCGATGTCCTGTTTGATGGCTTCGGCATTCTTGGTAGTCTCGTCCATATCAGCCTTCAAAGCATCGATATGCGCAGAGTAGCCCTCTAGCGCGGTGCAGATCTCTTCTTTGAAATCGTCGATGACCACGAAGTCGGGGAAGAATGGGAGGATGTCTTCGACTTTCAACAAGTCCGTGTTCTCCAGGAATTGCATGGCGCTGGAATTAGTGATCAGTAAAAAGAGCAAAGGTCACACTGAGTTCAAAGGTACTACTCACGTCTTGATGTCTTGCTTTTCCTGTACCACATACTTCGCAATCTTGAGCCAGAGCCTCTTCCGCAGCTGCCGGTCTTCTTCCGGAGGCTTGTCAGCGTTGATTTTCGCCAGTTCCAGGTCGCCTTTGCTCAAGGCCAAGTCAACGCTACTCTCCCACAGACCCATCTTCGCGTATATATGCACACATGGCTGTACTCGTCCAGCTTGTTTGCATAGCCGCAGCGCATAGTCAAGATCATAATACGGCTTGTCTGAGATCGGATCTGAAGGGGCGGTTGTGAGGAAACGAAGAAGAGGGCCGTCGTCGTCTGACAACGCGGTGGAGGTATGGAACGTGATGATGAGGTTGTGAATAATTGCAGATGTGCTCCTCTGCTCGAAGATGACATGGTTCAAGTAGCGGATTGCCTGGTTGGGTGATAGCGGATCCCGGGGAGCATGTTGAAGTCGAAGCAACGCAGGTACCAGACGCAGAGGATCCAGCGCTGGTTGACGAAGCCATGAGTCTACCATCTCCTTGGGAGACTGATAGATGAGCACTGAGGCGAAGCGATAGTAGAGTTCGAGGTTGCGCTGTGGGTGAATGATTTCAAAACGGCTACAGCTGGCCTGAAGAAACGTGAGCTTACTTGACTGTTCAGGGTATCAATGGCTTTCGACCACTGTTCCTCCATGATATAGTGCTCAGTCACCCTCTCAAAGTCTTCGATTGCGGTCGCAAAATGAAGATAAATATCAGTGCGACCATGCCCTTCAATTAGCTCGTAGACGGTTTTCGGCTCGAGGATGTTCTGCGGAAGACATGAGCAGACTCGAAGAACTCAAGAGAAAGAGAGCTACCTTGTAGGTGACAAGGAACTGCTTCAACTCTTCCTCTACAATTGTACGTTCCGCGTACAGATTGGCGACGTCTTGTGAGGCAGACTCGGACGCGACCAGGTCATCGAGTTCATTGTATTTACTGAGGTAGAACTCAACCAGCCAAGTAGCGAGCATGATACGTTGAGAGATCTCCTACATAATAGACAGAATGAGTGTTCGAGAATCACCTACTCAAGGGCCTAACGTACCGTCCGTTTAGTCCTCTCGAGGCGTGAGATGAGATACGACCGAAGGGCATCCCGTTGTCCAGCATCCAAGAACGTTAATGTGACTTCTTCGAACGTGATCGAGCACTGTGCGTAAGCCTGGGCCGCTTTGAAGTAGCTGCCTTCGTCGAAATATGCGCGAGCTTGAGCTGAAATCACGCTATCTCTTTGACCGGCAGTCTGGAGAGGCAGATAAGAGAATGTCAACATGTAGGGAAGCGAATGAACAGACCTTCGCGTACTGCAACGCTGCGTCGTACTTGCCCTTTGAGAGGAGGATCTTCCAAACGTCGCGATCTTCGTTGCGGACACTGAGCTCGTACAGAGACTGATCGGTGTACACCCAGAAAGTCTTGCGAATGGGGTCTGCGGTGATCCCCCGAATACTCTCGTTGCCTTTCTGATATCCATGTTCATCTCATCAGGAGAGAAACGATTCCAAATTAGAAGTACGGGCTCACCAGAGGGAGAATGTCTTCGTACACCAGCTCCTCGTTCAATGTTGAGATGCCGATCACACGGTCTCTGTACAACAGCACGAAGTGGAACTCTGTCAAAGCCATCGATGCTGGAGGACCTGATTGCGGATTTGACGGCGGTGAAGACGATTCTCCGAAAGACGGGTATGGAAGCAGTTGAGCACCGTCAATGAGGTCGTCGGTTGGAGAGTCGAAATTGAGAGTTCCATGGTAGATTCCAGGTGCTATCAAGTGAGGTCAAAAACTGTTGACGCGAGCACCGAGAGTGTAGCATACCTGTCATCCAAGCAATGCCCTTCGGTAACGAGTAAGCTTGATCAGCGTTCGGGCTGAAGACGTGCAGCTCAGATTGATCAATGTTCCCAGGCAATTCCAGAATCTCTTCGGACTATCAGCATAGAATCTCGGTATAGGAACAATTCACGCACTGGGTGCAGTATCTCGGTACGAGGCAAACACAGGCGCGAATGTCCTGCTGCCATCCTCCGATCGTCGTTCGCTATTTCCCAAGAACTGGTATATCCGCGAGGGCGTTGTGACGACTATCAGGACACGTTTGGCCTCCATTGGTGGAAAGAAGTCGAATTTAACGCCAGTGACGGGATAGCGTTCCGGAAGTGTGAACACGGGTTGAAAGTATCGCTCTTGCGATTTGAAGAAGTCCTCTTCGGCGTCCAGGACGGCCTCGTACAGCGTTCCATTGCGAGCACCAATGAGCATTTCTCGGGAAGACGTCGACCGTGAAGTCCCCAAGAGGGCAGATTTGTTCCATGCTATGCTCTCGATGATCATCTTGAACGACTTCAGGAGACGCGGTTTCTTCCATCCCTTGAACAGATACCAGTTTTCCCCTTGCGTTGAGCTGACGATGAGGTGACGGCCAGATGGGTCCAGGAATAGTTTATAGATGGTCAATTCGGTCGTCTTCCGTGGTATTGGAATCTGAATGACTTGCTCCTCCCTCGACAGTTCGATGATGACGATGATGTTGTTGACCAACCCCATAATGAGGGTATCCGACGCGACCACTACAGCAATCAATGGCGCAGGCAACGTGTATTGGACTTTCTCCAATGCGAAGAGTGGCAAACTCGGTGCGACAACGTCTACCTAGACGAATGGTGTGTAAGAGTAAACGTAGATATCCAATACTCGACGCACCTCGCCACCGATATCCTCGAAAGCAACATCATCCTCCGGATACGGGGAGGGCTCAAACCCCTCGTATTGCACATGGGGCAACGACAGGCCGGTGGAGGTGAGCGCACTTGGTGCAGAAGTGTGTTCTACGTCTATATGCGTATCATCCTTATGAGATTCGTTTCACGCAGAACAAGATCGGTGGGACGTACATTCGTCAAACATACTGAGCCGCTTCCCGGGCTGGAATCCGTGGCGTCAGAGGTCGTCGGTGATGACCTGCGACCCACACCGAGCGTTCGCCGTTCAATCCAAGGGTGCCTATGTGAACGGTATTGAAGGGGGAGGGATTGCAGCTTCGCAATGAGCGAATAGGTAGGCAACAACGTTCAAGTCAACGTTCGACATGTGTTCACTGCGGCGGTCCGTAGAAGTACGCAAAGCAAGCGCCTTCGGCTAGATCGCGCACACGACGGCCACGCCGCGATTCACGAAATCGCCTCTCGGCGACGAACTACGTGTCAAACACATTCATAAAAGAATATAAAGACACGAATGATATAAATGATACTAGTCCAGACGATGCAGTCAACAGAATCAAGGCTGTGGTACGAAAAGATATACTGGGGGGAGCGCGTACAAGGAGACTCGGAGGGGGTTGAGAAGCTGAAAGGCTTCGCTATAGGCAACAAGAAGTAGGCAACGAGATAAATATACCGTCAAAATAACTTTGAAGAATATAGGGAGGCATAGTGATACAGGAAAGGGAGTCGCATAGATTGCCATCAAGACGACAAAGACTAACATCGGAGGCGTCGCGATGGGATAGAACCGGACATGATACAATACGAGGGAGGGAAGATGGGAAAAAACACAGCAAAGCGATGATAGCAAGAGGATAGCGGTGTATATGGAGGGGCGACGTGGATGTGGGGGACGATGGAGTACTCGGAGGAGCTTGTCCTCTAGAGAACGTGGCCTAGTCCCTCCCATTGATAGTTCGCCTTCTCTTCTTCGGCTGGGCGGTTTCGTGCATCTCCAGGTCACCGGTGTCTTGGGTTGATGCATTCAAGAATTGTCGATAAGATTTCTTGCCAATCGGAGCGAAGGGCGAGCCGTCTGAGATCGGGAGATGTTCAGACTTCCTGAAGTTCTGGATGAAAAGTAGGTCATCGTCTTCTTTGTCGTTCGCGACGTCCTTCAGCGAGAAGCCTTCCATGAGTCCGATACCCAGACCTCCTCCATCTGCGGCCGAGGATTCAGCTTGTAACCGCTGGCTGGAGCGCAGAACGGGGCTGTCCGTCTCCGAGCTGGAAGACGGCGGGCTGAAGATCCCTTTCGTGCCATCATCGACAGCCTTGTACAGCATGCCGACAAAAGTATCGGACTCGTCCAGCTCAATGGCATCCAGGAGCCCCATGCCTTTGCGGGGTGTTTTCGCGGGAGACATAGGGCCTCCGGAGCGCCATGAGTCGTTGGCCTTGGCCACAGATACAAGACTTTTCTCTATGCCGACGAAGCTACGTCCCAACGGCGATTCGGGAATGCGATGCTGCTTGAACTTGACGCGATCGGTGAAGGGAGTCGGAAGGAACGAATCCTTGACGAGCTTCCGAACCGACTTGGGCAACGGAGGGAGCTTCTCTCCGCTGTCTCCGTCAAAGTAAAGGTCCTTGTCTGGGGCATCGGCTTTCGCGAAAGGGCTGCTGAAGAAGCTACGCTTGCGACGTTCGCTCGCTGGAACAATGACCAAAGGACTGACGTCGAGACCGCTAACGATGGGGCTAGCTTCGGCACGCATGAGCATGGTCAGCGAGAGCTCCTTGGCGCCTTGATGAAGGGGATGACTGGGGCTAGGGAACCGCCAAGGCTGGTCGATCGGTAGTCGAGCAGGAGAGTGACGGAAAGACGGTGTAAGAAGGGGGTTGTACGGAGACTCCGTGACTGAAACGCTATTTTTCAGTCGCGAGGTCAAAGGGTTGGTTGGGGATGTGCCAGGTGTGAGAGGTGGTGTATTGGACGAGCTGTCGACGAAGAAAACGTCGGATTCCCCTACAAGAGTGGAGGGCCCTGCTACAGAAGACGACGATGTGGCAGCAGGTAAATCTTCGTCCATGCGATCCAGCGAATGACTAGAGCTATAGCCTAGAGAAGGCATATCGTTCGCTTGCATTTCGCTTGCTTGCGAATGATATCCATTCATGTGATGAGAAGACATCTGTCCAGCATCGTCAACCGATGCTCGACTCTCCTTGTTCTCTTCTACAGTCACCACCATCAGCCGAAGCACTGCAAAATAAAGATGCTAAGAGACGTACTGTTAAAGCTGCGACCTTTGCGCTCCTGGTTATCGCGTCTATTGGACATGGCAATCTTGTGCTTCTCATAAACGTGGCGCCTCCACATACTCTTCGCGTTGACCCCAGCGTACGTGCGACGGCAGAAGGTACACCGCAAGCGAGGTTCCTCTCCCTCCGGCCATCCTTCCTTCAGGTCCTTCTTCTTGGCCGGGCACCATCCACGGGGAGGCTCGAGCTGTTGCGGATAACGTATGGCATCAGGCTCGCTCTTGGTGGTAGTGATGTAGTCTCGAGGATCTAGGAACCACTCCGGATTGGCAGCCATGAGATTGTAATTGAGACCGTCTTTATATTTGTGAGCGTCGGGAAAGCTGGCGAAAGGGGGATGGATGAAAACAGCGCCGGGATCTTCTGGGGATGGATCGAGGGACGGGTGGTGGGCAACAGCGAGGGCATTGTGGCGCATGGAGTGAGCAATTGCTTGGGCAGCATTGGCTCTCTGCTCGGAGTCGAAGGTGGCCATGTTATCAAAAAAGCGCGGGGTGGGTTGCGTCGTTGCTGGGCGGGGGAGCGCGAATGGGTCCAGCATCGAGCTTGAGAGACGTCGTTTGGGGGGCCGAGGGAGCTGATCAGAGGATGATGTACCCGAGAAGGAGTAGGAAGACTGAAGTGGGAGACGGTATCGCGAGTCCCCCATGCTGTGCTAGAATCAAAGTACGACTGCTGGTCATGATGCGATGCATTAGCTGATAGGTCGATAGACGACGTCGACAGCGACGCACCGATAAGACGAGCTGGGACTACAAGGGGATGCTACGCAGAGAGAAGAAAAGAGGACGCAGTGTGGCGAGGGTCGCGCACCGTCGGGTAACCGATGGACCAGGGAGGCGGGGCGGGCGGGACCGTCGCAGAGGCACTGAGTAAGAGGCAAAGACCAAGACGCTTTTCCCACTGGCCATCTCCGCATGTCATGGGCGTCTCTTTTCAGGCGGAGCTGCCACGCTCGCAACGCGTCGACGCGTCAGGCACGTGGGCGCGTTTCGACTTTCTCACACTCCTGCAGGCTGCTCAGCTTTGCACTACTCGTCTAGCATCTTCTCTCCATTATATAACAGCCAAAGCATGACAAAAAGATAGCAATGTGGTGAAGTAAGATAGCAATGTGGTCAGGTAATTGTAGGACCTGTCCTTCCACTGGCAGTCATACGCTGACCGCCCCGTATTGAGGTGCGGTTCTTGGTATCAACTATTCTTACAACGCTAGAGCTATGTATCTATACCAAGGTGAGTTCGAACGTCGTCGTGAGAGGAGGTACACCGGCTTACCCTGCGATCATAGATAATCCGCCGAGGGGCGTGATAGGCCCCAGCCATTTGAATCTTCGACGTGTTCAATGGACGTTCTGAATGAGCACTGTGCCAAGTTTACACGCACCTATCACCACCCAGAACTATGCCAATGATGCTACCAGAGAAGACCGTGGCGCCCGCCAAGATAGCTGGACCCGCGAACTTGTGAGAAGCAAATCGAGGATGCAATGACACAGCCATCAGCGCAATCCCGTTAAAGAGCTGAATGAAGCAAGCTGTCAGTACCAAATGGCTGTTCGTATGCCAGCCATACAGGCATCAAACGGTAGAAAAAATCAAAGACGGCGAATGGGTGCAGCACTGATAGCATATGGCACTCACCGCATAATGAGAAGCCGTCTCCCAAGCGTGCACATTCCTCTCCGTGACATTAGGTCTCGAACGAAGAGCGTGCGCACCGAAAGCACCCGCGACAGCACCCACAGCAGCTACTCGCCAGAAGCGGTCAGTTTGCACAGTGTGAGTGGCTCCAAACTAGACAGTGGCTGCACCTAGAATGGCACCGGAACGCCATAGAAAAGGGGATTGAGATATGCGCGGCACGCCAAGAAGGGGCGTTGAAGATGTGGGTCCGGACATTGAACAAGCTACAAAATCCCTCTTGACAGCCAAAGACAAGAAAGAGGTGCACAGGTGGTGGTGGTAGTGGTGTGAAGCAAGCTGAGAGACCTCCGAGTCTTACCGCAGGATTTCAGACACACGTGCCGGTGGCGGACCGATCATGGGCGCTCAAAACAACTTTCTCTTCTCGGCTACAGCCAGTGCACTGGGCAAGAGCACTGGGATCCTGCACTCGCAGTCCACCTTTTGCTTCATCTCCTCTTTCACCCCCTACGACATATGGCGAAGGCACAGAAGAAGACCGGTAAGGGTCGTCTCGACAAATATTACAAACTCGCAAAGTACGCGACATATTCCATCTCCAACTCTTCATGATCCTCATACTTCTTTCAGAGAGCAAGGCTATCGTGCTCGTTCCGCCTTCAAGCTCATCCAACTCAACAAGAAGTACTCGTTCCTTGAGTCTGCAAGATGTTGCATTGATCTGTGCGCTGCACCCGGAGGATGGCTGCAAGTTGCGAGCAAGTACATGCCCACAAACAGCATCATCGTCGGTGCGTAGTTGTGCCTACCTTCTCTACCAATTTGGCTCAAATTCGTTTACATTAGGTGTTGATTTGGTCCCCATCAAGCCTATTCCTCGCGTTGTTACATTCGCTTCCGATATCACTACCACCCAGTGCCGCAACCTCATCCGCGGTGAATTGAAGGACTGGAAGGCCGATATCGTACTCCACGATGGTGCTCCCAACGTTGGTTCGGCATGGGTTCAAGATGCATACAGCCAGTCAGAACTTGTGCTCATGTCTATGAAGCTTGCCTGCGATTTCCTGGCAAAAGGCGGTACCTTCGTGACAAAGGTTTTCCGGAGTGCGGATTACAACAACCTCATCTGGGTATTCAAGCAGTTGTTTGTGAAGGTTGAAGCTACGAAACCCCCATCTTCGAGGTGCGCACCTCTCTCCTCTCGCTCTATTTCATGCATTCTTATACTTGATTGCTCAGAAATGTCTCCGCCGAAATTTTCGTCGTGTGCCAGGACTTCCTCGCACCCAAACACATCGACCCCAAATTCTTTGACCCCAAACACGTCTTCAAGGATTTGTCTGCTACGGTCACTGAAGGCGATAAAGGCCAAGATACTAAGAACCATCAAGCGAACGTTTTCCAACCCGAGAAGAAGCGTCGCAATCGTGCCGGTTATGACGAGGGCGACTATACCTTGTTCAAACAGGCTGGTGCTGAAGAATTTATCCGGTCGCATGATGCTATTGCGTTCCTGAGTACCTACCACAAGATCACGTTTACGACGGAAGAGGAGAAGAGGTGCGTCTAATGGTTTTTTGGTTCTTTTGAAGTCCAAACTAACGGCTGATGTGTAGCTGGCTGCTCATGGACGTCACCACCTCTGACATCAAAGCCAATTGTGAAGATCTCAAGGTCTTGGGCAAGGGCGACTTCAAAGCATTGCTCCGATGGCGAACATCCCTTCGAGAAGAAGTAAGTTTGGAGCACTGTCATTTACACATACACTGACTCTAATGTTTCATACAGCTTGGTCTCGAGGTCAAGGTCAAGCAGACGGAGGAGCTCACGGAGACTGTAGAGATCACTGAGGAGGTGGATCCCGATGAAGAGATTGAAGCTGAAGTGCGTCTGCCAACAATATCTGACACTAACTTGCGTCTCATTCCCTGTTGCAGCTTGAGCGACTGAACTCCGAAGCCGCTGCAAGGCAGAAGCGCGATCGTAGGAGAGCAAACGAGCAAAAGACCAAGACCATCCAGCGCATGCAGCTCCAGATGACGGCGCCTCTGGATATTGGTCTCGAGCAGGCTGACGCATCCCTCGCTTTCGGTCAAGACGACGTCTTCGACCTTGAACATACAACCAAGGCGTTGCGCAAGAAAGGCGGCATCTCAAAACTCATGGACGCTGACGATGCTGACAGCAGTGATGATGAAGCGGAGGCTGGGAGCGAAGACGAAGACGAGGTGTTGGATGAGGAGGAGGAGAGAGATAGGAAGGTGGCGGCATTGGAGGACGAGCTGGATGGTCTTTATGATGCATATCAGGAGCGCATGCGGGAGAAGGATGCAAAGTACCAGGCGAAGAAAGCGAGAAATGCAGATGCGGAACGGGGAGAGTGGCATGGAATCTCCAAACAAGATAGCGACGATGAGGACGAGGATGATGAGGATGGAGGCTATGAGGAGATGCAAGCAGCCAAGGCAAAGGACGACGCCTCAAGCTCCGACGACGATAGTTCTGACGACGAGGACGATAAGCCTGTCTCGAAGTCCAAGCCAGCGTCACGGAAACGTCGACACGAAGAGCCTCCAACAATACGCAAGAAACCTCGTCTGAGTCCCCAAGCGTCCAGTTCAGCCCCCGCTGCACCTCTCAGTCGCGCTGCAGAGGTTTGGTTCAGTCAAGACATGTTCTCAGGTGCTGGCATCGATGCGGATGACATGGAAGACAGCGAAGAATCTGAAGAGGAGGTAGACGAAGACGAAGACGAAGCGATGAGCGAAGCGACATTAGACGATGGCGTAGGTGCTATTCTAGCTTGACCAATTTCTTAGCTAATTCACTTTTGACAGGACGAAGACGACGTTGACGACGACGACGACTTCGAAATCGTACCTCAGGACAACGACGATGACGTGGAGATGTGGGATGTCGGTGATGAGAACGAAGACGAGATCAACGAAGCAAAAAGTCAAAGTGAGCTTCCGCGAACCTGCGGTGTATTCATAAGATATTGATATATATGTTCTTCAGAACACGGTCTTATAACTCCAGAAGCAGTCACAATAGCTCAGCAGCTTGTGAACAGGCAGAAGACCCGCACCGAACTGATCAACGAGGGTTTCAATCGCTATTCGCTCAACGCAAAAGACGGCCTTCCATCATGGTTCTTGGACGACGAGGGCAAGCATTACAAGCCGAATGTCCCCATCACGAAGGAGGCCGTGGCTGCGCTACGAGCCAAGATGCGCGCGTTGGATGCACGACCTATCAAGAAGGTTGCTGAAGCGAAGGCTCGCAAGAAGATGAGGGCGGTACAACGGCTCGAGAAAGCGATGAAGAAAGCCGAGGGCGTGAACGAGACATCTGACATCTCTGAACGCGACAAGGCGAAGCAGATCGAGAAGTTAATGGGTAAGAGCATGGCCAAGACGAAGAAGAAGGATATCAAGGTGGTGGTTGCGAAGGGCGCCCACAAAGGTCTGAAAGGCAGACCGAAGGGTGTCAAGGGTCGGTATCTCATGGTTGATGCGCGTATGCGCAAAGAGGTGAGCTCATTTGACTATCGTCTTTGATAGCTGTCATTAACCTCACCTCCTACAGATGCGGGCGCAAAAGCGAACAGAGAAAGCAAACAAGAAGCGCAAACGGACGTAGTCAGCAATGTGCATGTCATTTCTTTTTCGCTATTGTGTAGAGTGGAGGTTCTGGAATCCCAGGGGATTGTCTACCACATATGTAGAAGACGATAGATTGTCGCAGACGTCGAGGAAGTTGAGCCATGCTTCTGGTGATTCGCCGTTACATGTCACCTGTGGTCTCGCAGTCTCAGTACTTTGATACTGGAACACTGAAAGACATCCTTACCTTGCACTGTGCGGTCATCTGGTTATCCTCCAGACTCAGGACCTTCTCTGTCGCCACATGTGCACCAGTCCCTGGACTTTCTTCCTTCACAGGGGAGCTCTCCTCGCTTTGCCGTACGCTCGCACTCTCAGAAAGCACAAATTGCAGTCCATCTCGGTCAAAGCTGACGGGTGGATCGGGCTGCGTGTCTCGTCCGCGGTCAATGCTGAAATAACGTTGATGTGAGTTCAAAATTCCAGATGCAGCCTATATGCAGTACGCACTACTTATTCAACTCGTTTGAATATTCCTGCAAGACCGCAGGCCATTGTTCCCGCGACATCTCACTCGAGTTGGTCGCAGTGAGACGAATGTCCATGACACTATTAGACCATTGAGCGAACTGCGCAGTCAGGCGTACATGAAAGAACTCTTACCGATCTGGCATCAACATGTCCAGCTTTTGTTGTGTACCATATAGCAGGCGAGCGGGCGATAGAGGTGCGGTTTGGTGATCTGCATCTGATACAGGCTCTGGAGTGGTGGAATTCGAGAGAACGACCTCAAAGGTGATATGCCGGATGGAGGGAATGATGAGAGTGCCAGCTTGAGATGCATCGATACCATGAGGCTCGGGAGGAGCAGCCTCGTAGATCAAGCGATGCACAACTAGCTGTTCAGAAGGAAGCGAATGTGCCAACTTGTATGGTAGACTGTTGGTAGATGAGCCACGACCGTATGAATGAGTGATCAGTCACTGACCTAGGTGTGAATGTTGCTCGTGATCCAGAATCAGACAACCAATCTATCATCTTGCCCAGGCTTTGGTATCCATCGAACTCTGCAGTCAAGTTCGGACCCAAGTCGCTAAGCAGCATATGTCCGAGACTAAGAGTACTTAGTGAAAGTTCGTGCGCAACTTGAAAATGACTTACGACGCGGTCACTGTCCGGAAGAGGGGAGCATCGTCGCCAGTCGCAGGGCTTGTCAAAAGAGAAGCTCTGAGGTCAACGAGAGCTCTGCAAAGAGGTTGTCAGACGTCAATTGTCGGCACGCTATGACACGACGCACTTGTCCCGAGTGTATATACCCGCACCTCGACCCAAACCGTGGAGTGTAGGAGAAGACGTACGGGTCATCAAAGTATCAACGACCTTCCGCATACGAAAGGTGTTAGGAGAAACTAGCAAAGACGTGCGTGCTCTATCCGGATAGTGGGGGAAAAGTGCATATCTACTGGAAAAAATAGCATCGAATGTAGTATTATTGGTTAGTAGGATAGGAGAGTATATAGCTTGGGGTATCATCGAAGACGTCAAAAACTGGTCACATCCCGGTAAGATACGAGGCAAAAAAAAAGTTGTCAATTGTGCGCACCTGATATGCAGTTCGCCTGATCACTCGTAACGCGCTGTCCAGGACCTGCTGGTCAACCGCGGCGACACGAACCTGCAACAGCATTTTCAGCAAGTAAGCATATCGAGTGATGTAATATCGCCATACTGTGCCATTGCCAGCATTTTCTATGAAAGCGCCACGCCAGTCATTCTTGACAAATGTTGCACCTGGTTATCGGGCAGCAAAGTTCGTGCAGGTAGAGTGAGGGTAGGGTTTGAGTAATCATAGCCTAAACCAGAGAATCCTTGTCACAATGCTGATCTCATGTACGATAGCACAGATACACATACCTCTTGAATAGATCGTATTCGTTCCGCTACTTTCTTGAGCGAGTCAATCACTCCTTCGGCGCGCAATGCCAAAGGCTCGGGCACCATATTAATGTGTACATTGAAATCTCTCGACATTGACAGCAAGTCGGCGCCATCTATTTGAGGAATGAGGCGATGTCGGATGGGTCAATTGAAATCAGGAACGCACCACGACCCAAAATCAAGAGCAATTCTGCACGACTAACGCGGAATGCTGCCAGAAAAATGATGTCAGACTTCCGATGCAACACCATCTAGTCTGCCACGTACTTTGCACAGAGACTTCCACACTTTCTCTCTTTGCCCTCTCGACTTCTTCCAACAACGGCCAGCCCCAGTACTCGATTATGGCCTCCGCGTACTGCGCTTTGCGCCGGGGCTTGGACTTGTGAGTTTGCGCCGAGTCGACCGCGTACGACTGCATGAAGAAATGCAATTGCTCTTTACTGAACGATCGACATAATCTGTCCACGAGCTCCCCGTAACGTTGAGGGTATTTGGGACTCTCAGAATTGGGAGGGTGGGCAGAACGGAAACGCTCCAAGTCCGCTAGAGTGGGTACACCGCCCGTTGCGTTGAGAGTAGCAAGATGTGATTCTACCGACGGTGCTTCCTGAGTGGGCGGGGAGTATCTGGGCTGCAGAATGGTGGAAGCAGAGGAAGAGTCCTGTTCTCTTTGCTCAGAACCAATAGAAACCTGCCCCTTCTTCGTCTTCTTCCTACGAGGAATCTTCACTGTCGCGGCACTGTAAAGTCGCGGTGGAACATAATGCGGCTTGTCGTCCGGATCAACACGAGCATGGGAGGTGGCAGCGGCCTCGCTGGTGATAGGTATAGCATCATCCGATGACGACGAGGCATGGTTAGTGTACAGACGGTGTACGGAGGACCTGAGGACGGGAGCGCATCTGAGCTGGAGGACAAGGCTTCGTCTAAGAAGCTGTATCGACATCCGAAGGAGCAACGTGCAGCTCCTAGGTCCAGCAAGTCCACGTCGCGACTGTTCGAGAGATGAGAAGTCTTCAGAAAGGAAGAACAAGCAAGAAAGGTGAGGTGGTCTGACGGTAGTTGCAGACAGCGCGCTCTATGGTACAGCGCTTGTCCTCCTCAGTAGATCGAGATCGGGATACTCATCATTGCGACTCCCGAGTTTGGCAGGATTGAGCATGAAAATCTCGTATAGGCACATCGTACATTACTCTCATGCTACAACGACCAAGCAGAACGCGTCATAGATGTCGTTAGGTAAATCAAACATCTCCAGAAGCCCGTAACATCATCACTTCTTCTCGATACTGCTCTCCTCGGTGTACACCGAATCGTCCTCTTCACCGACGTCGCCCTCCCAGCCGTTCTCTGCAAGGTACTCCAAAAATTTGCGGTCTTCATCCGCGAGGTCGACACCTGTCTTGCCTTGAGCTCTACCCTTCCAGCCGAATGAGCTAGGACTTACCGGTCATGTCAGGCACAAAGAAGTAAGAGACCAGGATCCCAGTCACTCCGCAAATCGCGGCAATGATGAACGTCCACCTAGTCGTCGAGTTCAGCACCGAGACCTTCGACAAATCTCAATGACCTTACTTCTTGCCGAGGTTATTTTGGATGGGTGTGAAAGCTTGGGTACCGATCGCAGCACCGGTCTTTCCAATGGCAGCGGACAAGCCGTAGCAAGTCCCTCTGTGAAGTTACAATCAGCCTCTGCTCCGCCAGATACAGTGTCTCCTATCGTTTACCTGACAGGTGTAGCATAGGATCTGGCAAAGTTCATCAGTTGCTGGCGAATTAGTAGCACGAGATTGAGACTTACTCCGCGCTCACGAGACCAAGCATGTTACCCGGACCCTAGATCATCTCTTACTTTCAGTACGCTGTGATTCGAAATGGGAAGACGACGACTTACCAAGTTACCGAAGGACTGCATGAGACCGTAGCTAGACCGCATCTACATTAGCCGCAATTTAAAAACCTGCAGTATGTGTAACTTACAAGATAACAAACAAAGGGATAATTTTGGTGATCTTGTCGTATGCGCAGCCAATGATGAGACCTGCGTGATTTTGTTTGAGCACGGCAGCAGAGTAAACTTTACCAGGAAAACCGACCGAACACGAGATATCCGCTGAATCCCAACATCATCTAAACGAAGACGTGTTATATGCGGGAGAAAATCATGATAGCAAATTCTGCTCACGGTGTTCCTCCTGCCAAATGGGTTGCATAAAGCGGCGCCAACGAAGATACCTGCACGTACATAACATCAGTACATACACTCATCAAGCCGAGAAACCACAGCTGGTACCTGGGAGAGCAATGGCACCAAGAAGGAGCTGCCATTCCGCGGTACGCTTGATAGATCCATCATGAATAACACTGGAGATGATCGTGCCAGAGAACACGCCATTTGGGAAGGTAACCTTGCAACGAGAAAGCTATCAGACACTACGGTCCTGAGCTGAAGGGTCACAAGTCTTACAAAGTCGTACAGGAACCTATATTGCGACACACGTCAGATCGTTCAATTATTCACTTCTACGAGAAGAAGCAGTGACATACCATGCACCACATGTGCCGATGAGAGGCTTCCAGTATCTCTTAATTACCAGACCGTAAGGCACACGACCTGGAAAAGTATGCCGCAAGTGAGTGAATGGGTGTTAGAAAACGAGAAATTAGCATACGCTTGATCGCAGTATCACGGTACAGCTTAGGACTGAGCATCTTCATACGGAAGTAGAAGACCGTCAAAGGCAGGAGTACCCCAATACCGAAGCAGACACGCCACACGGTGGGCAAATGGTTTTCTCCCGCAGCAGAGAGGACGATCAAGAAGACAGAGACCGCAAGAGGACCACCGAACTGCACGAGAATCGGTCAGAAACACACGATGCGCTATAAGCAGATGGTCAAATAACCTACACTGAGGACGAAGTTTGTGACCATGATGAACACTATCAACCCGCTTAGTATGACCAAAAGACGATTACAAGCATAAGCCTAAGAGCTTACTCGGGCCACGGTTCTTGAGCATCTTCTCATTGGCAGCTTCGCTTGCGCTCGTTGAAGAGGCTGGGTACTCGCCTCCGACACCCTAACAGACACAGGACCGTCAATGTCCAGCTAGCTAGGAATATTCTTGAGGTAGCACTCACAATGCCAGTGATACCTCTGGCAAACGTCAAGAACCAGAAGAGACCTTGTACGCTCCCGTGAGCACCATGAGCGGACGTTCCCAGGATAGCACCAATGACAATGAGCGCAGTTGTGAAAACCAAAGCCACTTTACGACCAATTCGATCGCAGATCAGGCCGACGGTAATCTGACCGATGATGGCACCTTGGTAAAAGAGTCGATCGAAGATTTCGCTAAGAAGGCAATGGGATCAACGTACCGACGAGCAAAGAATTAGAGACACGGGTCGAAACGTCGGAGGTATAATCCTTAGGATAGAGGGTCTTGAAAACGACCTATTCCAAAAGGATCAATCGGACATTACAAGATGTCATGTGAGCCACCGTACTGACATTGGACATGGTCATCAGGTTGTTCTGGTCTGTCGCACGATCGACATATCAACGTGAGAATCAATGCAGAGTGGTGCACTGTGTACTCACAGCCGTCACTGTTGAAGGTATTAGCTCTGCGCACAGACTACCTGAGCTGCGAGTACTGACCTGATGAGACCGAAGGCAGCAGCAGCGATGGTGAAGTATGCGCTGAACTTCTCCTTCGAGCTGACAACCCGAACCTGCGTCTTGGTTGGAGCACTGTAGGGTATAGCATCGTGCTGAACTTCAGTGTCGTTTCCAGCGTCAAGGACCTTCTCCGAGGGGGCAGAAGAATTCATGGTAGCGGGAAAGCAGGAAGCTACTGGCCGATCCTCGATGCTCGCAGTATGGGTATATATGCACGGGGTCCGCCTCGAGTCTTGATGTGTTCTCGGTTAAGGGACGACTCCGAGCACATACATACAGTTTACTGTATCGGGTCAATTGCTGTTCGTGTGGAGAACACACACACGTGCGAGGGGACTCGCGTCTATCGCCAAACTGTAGATAGATGGCTGCCGGCTGCACAGAAGAGACAGACGTCTATGGGTATCTAGATGTCAGGCAAATTACTTTCCCATTTGCATGTGAACTCCCGGGGCCTGAAGATAGAACTCTGGTCAAGAATACGGCGCTCGAGATCTGTACAGGACGTACCATTCCATCGACCTTGCTCAAGGTGACCAGCTGTATCATCGATATTCCAAGGTATGCCTCACTTGCTACGTACGGCAGAGAGGTACCAAAGTGAAGTCAAGCAGTGACCCGATGTCCGGTCAAAAGATCCGTATCATTCAACCACCTGTCGCTTGCAACTTGCTTGGGATGGAAGCAATAGTCAGTGCCAGCGCTGGCGGGTATAAGGTGTTTCTTTTCAGAACTGCGCATGAGGGTGAGCTGGTAAAATTGGGACGTTATTTTGACGATGGGGGTCTGAAGATGAAAATCAGGCGTCGTATTGCGCCGCGCCCGTCGCGGCGCTCTTGGCGCTTTGTGGCGTTCTTGACCAGGCCGCACCCACAGTGAGCAAACGAGCGTGGTCACCTCCATTAACACTGCTATCAGCAACACAAATGTCGGTTCTCGAATCCGTCATCTACGTAGCGATAATCTTGATCTTACGTTGTTCGTCCTATCTTGAAATACGAAGATCTAGTCCAGGCAACGCATTTTTTTTTCAAATTTGGCCCCGTCTTTTCAGTGACTGAAAAGCATGCCGCCCAGAACTTCTCCCGTAGACTCAATATTGAATCTCTACGTCCATGCGCGCGCGGCGGGCATCGCAGCAATCGCGGCCCCTGCCCATACTGTGCTATAATTGTCACGAACGGGATTGTTATGGACTCATTGATGGCAGTTTTGCAACGTTGGTCGTCGACGTCGAGTCCAACGGTGTACTTGAGGATGTGGGTCAGGCACAGATCTAGACCGCCCAAATTTTTGCTCAATGTGAACGTGCCAGAAATCCCTCGAGTGTCGTGTGTCGTGGAATCATATCATACAGTGGCCTACACGCCTTGACGTCATGCCTGTACAGATTTGTTTCTCTGCTGGCTGATAGCAGAATGAGGACATATCAGCTCAAACATAAGGAGACAGTATCAGAAGTAGACCCTATTATACCATTGCGACGAGAAGACACGTCGAGCTATCAGCTCCGGTAGGAGCTTGACACCAAGACTCGCCCTGAACATAACAGCATTCTGCACTGCAGACCATATTGAATGGACATCCTCTTGAGACGTAGAAAGCGGTGTAAGGAAAACAGAATGGAAACAAGAACTGATCACCTGTAAAACATTCAGCTGCGCAGTTTCTGAAGAGCCAGAGAGAGCGGATCACCCCAATCTGAACGCGTAGTCATCGAAGCTTACTCACGTTCATAAAACCATCCAAGCTACTACGAACTCCAATGTGAGAGCTGCTGCTGAATGGTCAGCAGCTGACTGTATATACCGTATTATACGGACAGACAGACAAGACACGAGGGCCCAATGTGTGCTGATACTAGATAGTCCCAACAAATCTCCGCCTTCATGACACGCAAACTCGGCATGCTGTGGAGCAATACATCGGGTGCTTGCAGCGAGACAGCAGTACTTGAGACCGCTGAACTAGCAAAAGCAGCACATTCCTCTTCGTTTTATGACGTCGATGAAATATTGTGGATCGACGTCGATTCGGGACGGCACCCAAAGTTCAATGTGAACAGCAGCTTCGATCTAGTAGTAACTATATCCTCAACGAGCATGATCGGAGTACTAGAGATGTTGAACTTACGACAATGGCTGCTTTCTTCTTTAAACAGGACGCACCTGAGCACAAAAGCAGAGCAAAGAGGACTGTACTGATCTGACGAGGGCTTTGGATGAACGCATTCCTTGGGGTAGATGTTGAAGTGGTACGATGCGATCAAAGGAGCGATCGGGATTACGGGCAGGGGCAGTCGGCCGGTTTCACCCGGGGGAGATAAAGCCGAAGAAGATGCCCACGCATCTTATCAGACAACGTTGATCACCCACCCTCCCGGTCTCCCTCCTCTGCTTTCCAGTCCAACTTTCTCTCAGACTTCGTCCTTTTCTCCCTCGTCGTCCTCTCCGTCTTCCCACCACGGCATCGCTGTCGTCGCCGTCGTCGACGGGCTCCTCAAATGAGCCTGGCATCCCCCGCTCCCGCTGTGCCCTCATCAACTACTCTGTGGGCTACCCGTGCGTGTTCCGGTTCCGTCTGAGGACCTTCATGTTCGTGCTGATGCGTGCGCCTCCATAGCTTCGAAAGAATGGGTCATACCTGCGAAACCTAAGCCAGGGAGGAAACCCAAGAAAGATACGGTCTCGACCCCCGCTGCTTCAACCGACCAGGAGGTGTGTGGATACACGGCTCTCACCCGCTTTCATCGGAAAGCTTTGAGCTCAACTTTCCGTTCAACCATTACAGACAGATAGCAAAGGTCGTAGAGTGCAGAATCGGTGCGTTCACATCCGCGTGTTACCTATGCGCGTCTAACCGTATACTTTCCAGTGCTGCCCAGCGTGCGTTCCGCGAGCGCAAACAGTCTCAATTGGCAGACCTCCAGGCCCGCGTTCAGCAGTACGAACAGGGGGAAATAGAACGCAATGTTGCTCTCCAGAACATTGCAAAGCGGCTGAAGGAGGAGAACGAAAGGCTGCAGAAAGAGAATGCGATCCTCCGAGAGAAGCTCGCTAAGGTTGAAGACGAACGGGACAGCTTAAGAGAACCGAAAAGGCGATGGAGAGAGGACTCCAGACCACCGTCCCCTCTTGATACGGATGACTACTCGAGTCCTGCCAAGAAGAAACCCAAGATTGCGTTAGATCTCATGACTCATGAATCCTCCATCAGTCCGGCCTACATGTCTTCCCCGTCCTCCGCGTCTTCACCTGAGTCCCTCGGCCATTCCAGTTTCTCGCCTGGGCCTACACTCCCACCGCTTCGCGACACCACAGTCATCGCGCAAGGCAATAATGGCCCTAATGCGTTGGGCAACATCTTCGACCTCATCTCCACCGGGAAATCCAATGTATTCGATTCCGGAGGCTCCATGGATACTTTCGATTGCGGGTTTTGCAACGAAACAACACCATGCGTTTGCCGAGAAATTGCCATTCAACAGGCAGCAGATCGTCTGACTGCCCCTATACTCAAAGTCGAGACGTCAGACCAGGCAGCCGGGTTACTGGACGTGGACTCTGCCACCTCTACTTCCTCTACACCAGTCAGCGCTCCTGTCACGCCTTCCTCAATTCTGGATAATCTTCCGTCGTATCAACCACCCGTCCCCCTGCGTCGCCGCGGTACTAATGTCAACGCCGCTTCGATCTTTCCGGTGACCGAGCCTGCCGGCTCGTCTTCACTCACCAGAAGCGCGTCGTGCTCTGGTGATCCATCTAATTGTATGGCATGTGCCGACGATGCCTTTGGGAAGGCATTCTGTGCGGCAATTAACAAATCCGCGGTGGCCTCTCCCCCATGCGAGAAATGCCCTACTCGCGCCGTCACCACTCGTGGCGATCCTCCCAGCAGCGGATGTTGTGGGAACCCTGCCCTATGTGGGAGCCACAGGAATGAATCGCAGCTCAGCATGGTGGCGCCCGTTCCTGTCTCTTGCGCCGCGGTGGAAGCATCCTCCTCCTCCAACGCATCCCAGACCGACACCATTCCTTGCAACGACGCGTGGCGGCAAATTAAGTCGCATCCGAACGCCTCTTTCGCAGATCTCTCTCTTCTTGCTGAAGTCGTCGCCCGCAGATCGAAGTGCACGGGCCCGCGCGTGGAAATCTCTCCTGCTCCCGGGACGATCACTCCCGAACGTGGCATCTCACCCAGCCTTCTGTCCTCCAACTTGCCTCCTGCACGGCTGACGAGAGCCCCAGCAGCCCCTCCGGTGCCGCTCGCAGAACCCACGCCCATCTACTATGAAAGCCGTCCTACGCCGATGCCGATACCTACCGAACAAGGCGAATCGTCTGGCACGATCAGCTGTGGGAGGTCGAGGATCCGGGAAGTGCAAGCAGATGGCGTACGTGATGCCCTGCGTCTGTTGGACCTGAAGTATTCCACATCGTAGTCTCGAGGTTTACAAGTTCGTCCTCCATTTTGCTGTATTTTTAGAGATAAGTTATGCGGTAGTTCTTTCCATGCGATGCGTTCTGATTGGTGAACCAAACCCAATGTATGAAATCAATGATTATGCTCGACATGGCCAACGACCTTGCGGCAGTTTCAGCATACTGTAGATTTTGTATACTGCGCAGTGCTACTTAATACAGCTCTGAGTTTCCTGCCCTTCCTCCGCTCCAACCTTTTCCTCGCCCTCCACTTATCCTTCTGTAGCGTCATGATGAACGAGCGACGACGCTGCTTGGCAGACTTCACCAACCCAACCAATCGCTCCTGAAGCCACGGTATATGCTTGGACTGCATCTTCGGAGGCCGGTTTCGGGCACCAGCCGTCGCTTCGAACGCCTTCAACAGCTCCTTGTAATTAAGATGTTGCGCCTCGCTGGGGAAAGTACCAACATAGTGCCACAACTCCAACAGCACCTTCTTCGCGGTCGGGTAGTCTCCTGCAACGACAAAGGCGTTCGCGAGGATGCTTATAGCCTTGTGATCAGGACTGATCCCTTCGGCGACCATAGTCTGGAAGGTGCGTAAGGCGAGAATAGGCTTGTTCTGGTATGCGAATCCGGTGATGAGGATGGTGTACATGGCGAGGTCTGGGGGGAAGCCCGCCTTCATCGAGGCCCTCATAATGCGCTGGGCAGTCGGCATGTCGCCAACGAGGGTGAAACCCTCAAGAAGGGCGGCGAAATGGTAGCGGTTGGGGTGGATTCCTTGCGCAAGCATCTCCTGGAGCGCGTCTTGCGCTTTCATGACGTTTCGCTTCGCTATCGCGTCGTACCGCATGCGCAAAGCAACAGCAGCTCTATCACGCCGTACGCCGCGTAGAACTAGATGTTTGATGGCTGAGAGCAGCAGGCGATCGTCATTGAACGCGTCGAAGTGGGCTGCGCCGGGGATAGGATCAACGGACTTGATAGCAGGAAAAGGATCGGCCTCAGGAGGAGAGGTGAAGTTGGTGATCTGCTTGACTCCTTGGAAAGTCGCTAGGGTCGCATACCAGCTGCCCTTACGAGCAGCTTTGACGGCGTCTCGAACGATCAATCCCAAAATGACGAGGGTGTGTCTGAGAGATGGCTGAACAAGGGGACGCAGGGTGTGAAGGGCGGCGACGAGATCTTGAGGCCGTGCGTTCATTGCTGTCTTCATGTAGATGAGGACCGTTTCAACGAGAGCGTCCCCAGGGGTGATCTTGAAGATGGCCATTATGCGCGTGACGGCAAGCATCCCGGCAAGGCCATACACTTTCAACACACCCTGCAGCAGTGCAGTAAAGATGCGTTCGGTGGGTTGCAGGGTAGGAGAGAGTAGGTCTGGACGGCCGTGATCTGTGGGTTTCAAGCCTATGCGAGCGAACAGATCCCGAATGCCAACGGTCGAAGAGCAAACAGTAAAAGCCAAGCTTACTGCGGTAGCAGTATCGCCCCCTACAGCATATGCATGCACAAGAGCTTCCGCGAATCTTGCGTCGGGAATGACTCCGGCATATTTCATACGTCGTACGACCTGGGGAATACGCGACAGCTCGCGTGCACGGCCCAGGTGTTCAACAAGCATGGTGAATGTCGCGATGTCTGGAGAAAGGGAGGATGATGCAGACACAGCGACTCGGTCTGTCCTGGAAGAGCCTGAATCCTCTTCGTCGAGAAGGGTGGAAGCGCCCCCATCGACCAAGCGGCGTTCGAGTCCTGTGCTGGGTTGGTCGAGAAACGAGATGTACTGCGCCGCGCCGTCCACATCGCCCTTGTCGAGCGACATCCTGATGAGAGAGTTGAGTACTGCGGTCCCCTGTCGCCCATCCAGATCCTTCAACGACGCGACTGCCCTCTCCTGCACGCCCGCTTCCAGCCCCAGCGTCCGGTATGACATTGCAATGTTGGCATGTGTCGATGCATCGGTCGGAATCCCCGCTTGTTCCATCTCGACGAGAAACTCCCTTGCCTTTGGGAGATTGCGGTTGCGGAGGTTTGCAGATATAAGGAGATGAAAGCTCAGGCGATTGCGCTCTAGATGCGAGGCTTTGAACTCGTCGGGAATGTTTTCGATCTGCTTGAACCGGCCAAGTTCCATAAGAGCACGAAGACGCCAATTGAGCAACCTGGTCGTAACGCGATCGGTGTGGTGGCGGGCCAGTTTTACAACGTGCAATACCAGCGTCCACTGTCGCGCACCGGCTAACGCATGTGCCACGTTCTCGTAAATGGAAAGCTTGCACTGGCATCCACAGTGATGCGCCAACCGGAGAACACGAACGGACCTTTGAGGACGGTCTGCTGCTACCATAGCAATTGCGAGTTCGCGTACTTCCCTCCCAACCCTCAAAACAGAGAGTAGCTCTGTGTACTCGTCCATCGCATGAATGTCGTCCAATTTCCCCTGCATTAGCAGCGAGTAAAGACCATCGACTGCGCGCGCATGTTCGGAGTATACGATTGTCTTGTGAGGTACGGCTGGTCGATGGCTGAGTTCTCCATTTGCAGGAGCGAGGTAAGTCGGATTCGGTGTGCTTATTCGGGGTGTGTGATGTAGAGGGCGAGACGCGACGGCTAGGGATGTCCATTGTGCACGAGCAAGTGTGAAAAGGATGAGGAGACGGGTTGAGGAGTATCTGCCTGGGTGAATGCCGACGGCTCGTTGGTAATGCCTGAATGCCTGACGAGCCCTCCAGAGCATGGACAGCCAGAACGAGTAGAGGCAGGGTGGTCGAATCGTTGTGGGCTTCAGAACAGAATCTTTAGGCTGAATACGAGTAGGCAAAAGATTGAGGATGAATACTCACATGACCACCAACGAACGAGACGACTAGCCTGGTGGAAGCGAGGGCAGCATACAGGAGGAGAAGACGACGACTGAGGCCGTCGACGTTTTGCGCTGGTGACCCTCCTCCCGCGTTAGCGCCTGCACGGCCGATTCCCGTCCGGAGAGGGCCGGGTCGGCCCAGACACACGCACTCGTCCTGATCGTGCAACCACGCACTGCAACTCAGTTTACAGTAGGATGCTCAACGTTGTTGCAGAATCGTTGCAGGCCGTATCGAGTCGAGAAGATAATGCAAAGTCGAGAACTCCATTGATCCATATGATGATGAGCAGGCTCTGGGGATACATCGTGAACTAACTAATACTAGTAATGCAACAGCTTCCTCGGAAGTACTCGAATTAGCTATACAACTATTTTGCAACAATGATTACGATTATACAGAAGAATAGAGTAGAAGATAAAGTAATTAGTGATAAGAATGGTGAGGATGAAGCAAAACGATGAAGGGGATATGACAATGTCTGTGGTGCTTTTGCAAGATACATTTACTGTGGGTCCGTGCGGATAATTTACCAGAACAGTACACCTCCTGCGGCTCCGACGTCAGTGTGCTCAGCACTTGACACCGTAAATGCGATCCAGCTCGGCTTTGAATGTTTCCTCGACCGCTCTCCGTCGGATGTTCCCCTTGGAGGCGGTTCTTGGCAAAGTGTCCTTGGGAACGACCATAATGAAGTTCGCAGAAGCGATGCGTTCGTGGAGATAACGCCGAGAATGGAAGTGGCGTGTGCGGCGAATGATGTCCTTCTTCAGCTTCTCTACGTCCATGTCCGCCTTGGGCTCGACGAAAAGGACGGGTGATGGCCTGAAGTTACCGACGACGATGCAATCCGCGATGAGATCGCCGCAAGTCATGCGGGCGTTCTCTTCGATGGACCGGGTGTCGCAGCGAAGCGAGTTTTCGGACTTGATCCAGTCGTCGTCGCGTCCGCGGGACACATAGTGGCCGGGCGAAACTTCAATGAAGAGATCGCCGGTGTGGTAGTGACCGTCCTCAGAACGAAGAGAGTGATCAGGGCAATCCTTGGACTCGGAGAGAATGACAAGCTCAAACATCCGCGCGTTCGCGTTCTGGTGTTCTTCAGACTCCGAAGATGTGGGGAAGAAACCGTACGAGACACCCTCCATAGGCTGCAGGGGGGCGGCCGGAGTTTTCCAGTCGGGGACTGTCAACAGCATCGAGCCACATTCTGTGCTGCCGAAACAGTTGACAACATTGATGCCGTGACGATGCACCCACTCTTCGTCCTCTTGTGACAGAGGCATGCCTGAGTAGAAGATCTCATCGAGACCCTTGAGCATCGCAAGGAGCTTCGGGTTCTGCCTGGAGGCTTTAAGGTGGACGGTAAGGAATGAGGGGAATTGATTGATGCGGTTCAAGCCGCAGCGAGTGACCATGTCCATGAACTCGGCCGACGAGAATGCCTGAGATGTGGCTTGTATCGTGCATGTACCGTGTTGCAGTGCTCCGCTAAGCATAAATTCCTGTCCCATGTGGCACATGCTACCCCTGCAAATAGAGTTATGAGCGTCTCGGAGGCGATGGATTTAATGAAAGCTTGATACTTACATCCAAGCGTTGACGTCAAGCTTGGCTGAATTGTACGGTCTCGTACATTGTGCGGATTTCTGCAGACCGAAGTCCCACCACGCATAGCTCATTGGAACGAGCTTGGGACGACCTGATGTCGATCCGGAAGTATGGAGGATCAAGAGAGTGTCTTCTCCATTGACTTCTCGTAGCAGAGGGGCCAGGGAGACGTTCGAGAGATCTTCGCTGCGAACATCGAAGGCCGTGTAGGCGGGTACTGGGCTATCTGTGATGATGTCGGCGTATGAGGCGTCGTATACGAGTGCCTTGCCGTTTGATCTCGTTAAGAGCTCAAAGATGACCGAAGGATTGGGTAGACGAAGGGAGAACATCTGCGGGACGAATCCGGCTCTCATGATGCCATAGATGTGGAGTACATCGACGTAGGACATGCCTCCAAGCCTATGATATTCTATTAATCAGCCAACCTCGCGCGAAATGTATTGAGAATGACTGACCATACGCCGACTACTGATCGGGACGCGACACCATCGGCTGCGAACCGCTGTGACCAGTACTTCGCAGAGTGCTCAACGTCTGCAAGGAATTGGCTGTAAGAGATATCCTCCCATGCAAGGATCTCTTGGGTCTCTGAGTTGAGGTGAGGGATCTTGAAAGCTGGCGACGATCCGAAACGAGCCGCGCTCTCCTCCAGGACAGAGAGCTGAGTCTGATAACAAGGCATGGAGAAGGAGAAGGAAGGGGGGAGATGAGAACACAGGGGAGTAAGGAGCGGACAGATGCAACGAAACCAACATACCTTATATACCTTGTTCAGTCAGTCCATTGAACAGAGAGTGACATTCGGTTGTCAAGCTAAAACGGCGGCTAGGATAGCCTTCCATCGTCAGCCAGTAAACTCCAATTGAGGCGCAGGCGGTCCGTAAAATCTCATCTGCAGAACCGCCTCCGTTCGCACAAGGCAAAAGCGGGCAGATCAAACCCATCAGTCGTCTCAAGCCTTGACAAGGTTCCTCACACCCACGAGCGTGTAACGGACACGAGGTGCGCCGTATCACCAAAGCGGGACAGAACTGGTGTAATTATCCACATCACAACATAGCATTTCCTGCTAGTTCGCCGGCCAAAGGACTACGTGAGTCAATGGGAGTCTTCTCCGAGGAAGGCACCGCGGGGGTCGAGGGAGCCTGAATCGGACATAACGCACTGGAATGGCTTGAGTGGTTTTGATACAGGCACGAGATTTGTGAGCCCTCCGACAAACGCTGGGAGACGGAGATGCGGCAAAGCAACAGGCAGCAGAGATGGGAATGTCGACCACATACTCCTGCACCACTACATCCGTGTTGGACGGGACGCGGACACTGCCCATCGCACCCTGCTAGCTGTTCTCCACGTGCTTCGCCGCCACTTGCCGCTGCCTAGTCGACGGGCTGCATAATCACCGAGCAAATGTTGGCTATACGGTACGTTTTGATGCAAAGATGTCTGACTGCGTTTTGGCTGCAGCGTCATTGAGCGTTGAACAAGAGATATACCAGATGCCGAAATCGCAGCCTAGTGGCGTTCCGGCGTCGTAGCTGCCGATGCAGACGCAGCGAGCTGAATGACATCCTGAGTAATGCAAATCCACCGTATCGTGTCCAGATGCAGATGTCCACGTCCCCCAACGGCTGCCGTAACCGACGCAAATCACCTGTGGTTGCTTCCGCGCGATGCACTTGAAATCGAGGGTGTGAGCTCCTCACAGATGTCGGAGGTTTGGCTACGTTGATATGGAGCGTCGGATGCGGCGGCGTGATACAACGGTTGGCGTGACCTTGATGGGTGAAGGTATTGCAGCGACAGCATCGTGAAGATGGATGATGTCTGGTACGATTTGGCTCGCAAACAAGAGAGCCAGCGGCAGTGAACTGATCTGCTTCGAGTCAGACTGGTACGATCCTCGACTCCGGATTTCGGCTACGAGCAGCAGCTGCGTTGAAAGACACCGATGAATGGCATGGATGCGAAGGATGGAGAGCGATGGGAACGGACTATTTAGATTGTCAAGTGGGAAGGCTTGCTTGCTGTGGCGCAGTAACTGCAGCTGTGGCTCTGGCTGACGGGACCCAGACGAAGTGCCAGTGATTCGTGAAGAACAAGGAGAGCTGCGACGGTGATCTACATGCCCATAATCGGCAGCTGAGGTAAGCAGGTGTCGTGCTCTGGTGCAATCGCAGAACGGGCGCCTCTTTCTCGAACCCTGCTGAGTGGACGAGCGTCGAACAAGGACTACATTGTTGGCATATGTCTACTCCTTATCGTGGTTCTTCTCTGGACCTCTTCGGCCTTCGTAACACAGGTATGTTTCTGCGACCCCTTCTTCCGCGTGTACAGTCTCCTCACTCAGTTTTCAAGGGTCTGTTCGTCGGCGGTTTCGAGAAGCCGTTTCTGTATGTCGCCTCGTATGGTCCTTCAAAATTGAAACTCACGTCTATCTCCAGGATAACATATCTATGCACGAGTAGCTTCGCACTCTACTTAATCCCGTACGTCGTCCGGAGAAAGTTTGGAAGCGCTGTGGCAGGAAACGGACAAGGATCTTCCAGCAGGTGCGTGTTTCTCGTACCCGTCTCTTATGTCTATACCGACGATTACCGCAGGGAGGGCTACCAACCGCTTGTTGCTGAACCGGCTCTCAGTGAAATTTTGACACCTCCTGTACGCCATGAAGTGCTTCCCTCGTATTCTGTTCTCATGTGCGTCCGGGTATTACTTCACCATAGAGTCCTCAAACCATCCATGATCCTGCGCAGCATACCTCGGAAGAGGACAGTTCTCCATTGACTGTCGAGGAGACAGCGCGTCTTGCCGCTTGGTTCTGTTTGCTGTGGTTCATTGCGAACTGGTCCCAGAATGCCTCTCTTGGATACACCAGTGTTGCAAGCTCAACAATCCTCTCTTCCATGAGTGGTGAGCGATCCCGCATATCGTGTGAACTGAATACACATACTCATTTCATCCACAGGTTTCTTTACGTTAGGCATCGGCCGTATTTTTCGAGTCGAGACCCTTACTATCATCAAGATTGCTGCGGTAGTAACAAGGTGCGAATATGTTCCCATGTCGACGCCGCATCCATCTAACATAGCGCAGTTTCGGCGGCGTAATCCTTGTGTCGTTGTCCGACTCTTCACAGGTCGAGCAAGATCTAGCCGTGCGAGCTCAGTTGGCCTCGACGCTCACAGTCAAAGGCTATAGCGTGAGGCATATTATCGGAGACTCGCTCTCTTTGCTGTCGGCTCTCTTTTACGCGCTATATGTTACTTTGCTGAAAGTTCGAATACGCAACGAATCACGGGTCGATATGCAACTATTTTTCGGCTTCGTTGGTCTCTTCAATATCCTGCTCACTTGGCCGATTGGCCTTGTTCTTCATCTGACTGGAGCTGAGCCATTCGAGCTACCAAGCAAGACTAGCACGATAGTGTTTGTCTTGATTAGCGTATGTGATGATAGTCGCTTTTCTCGTCGGTATGTTACTGACACACCCTACAGATGGCGATCACTCTGTCTAGTGATTTCATTTATGTCATTGCTATGCTAAAGACCACACCACTCGTCGTCACGATCGGTCTTTCGCTGACAATCCCTTTCGCTGTCGTCGGAGACTTCATTCTGAAGAAGCCCACCAAGCTGCAAGTCATATTTGGTGCCATGGTGGTTCTGCTGAGCTTCGTTGCCGTTGGCCTGGAAGATTCGAAGAATAAGGAAGAGGAGGATCTCATATCCGGAAGGCGGCTGGACGAAGAGGGTAATGCCGCGGTGCGATTACCTGAGGATGTGCAGTTAGACTCTCGCGACGAAGATAGATAGATGGGTTGGAGAGGACATTCGGAGGGCACTTCCATGCTTCATGTAGACATTGCATGTATTAACTTATCATTCATTTCTCTGCATTTTCACCCTCGATACCTCGTCGGGTCCACGCTTTCGAAGATGAATGCACGTGATTAGTTTTCTGCAAGCGTCTATGCGCGCACAAACTCCGACGTGGGCTGTGGATGGGCCTTTGATCACCGCCATCCTCTCTGAGTCTCATCCTCCTCATAACTTAGCCCTGACGGCCCCACTTGATTATTCTCCTCGACAGCTTCTGTACGTTTAATGGTACACCAGTACTTCTTTCTATAAAGTACGCTTTCTGATACAGTGCTCTCTAGCCTAAAGCTTCTAAAAGGAGATCATTCGGCCATGAGCAATCTGCAAAACCGCTGGCGAAGCGGGCACTTGCACTACCAGAAGCTCAGATAGAGCATGTGGAAGTTGGATCTACGCCTGAGGCGTCGGTGAATAACACTTGATAGCCGTTCTTCGTGCGTCCGACTGAACATTGCATTGAAAGGGCAACGACATCCTGGAAGAACTGTCCTCGACAGCCGACGTGAAGCCTTTGAAGAAAAAAGAGAAGCAAACGCTCAAGCATGAACTTTTCCTGAAGCGTGAGCCATCTCCCACATCGTATCATGTCTTCTAATGCTAATTTACACTCAAAAAGGCCTGGAATCTTCACGATCACCATACTCAAAATCTCATGAACGCCGCGTGAAAAGGAAGGCGCGGGAGCAAGTTGCCGGTGGCCTGACAGAAATGCACGCTGCCATAGCAGACCTCGAAGCCACAGAGGGTTTTGCGAATCAGCCGACTGTCGGTGACTCTTCTGCGCCGAATGAGGATACTGCAGAAGTACCGAAAGCCAAGTCCGGACAAATCGGTGAGGGCAAAGGTGCCACCCTCACCAAGGCACAACGAAAGCGTGCATTGTAAGTTACAATCGATGTACAATTTGCTGCGAGACTGATAGCCCCACTATTTGACAGACAAGCTGAACGAATGCGCCTGCCTCTCATCCGAGCCAATCCACAGTTCGCAGCCAACCCATTTGCGACTATCCGCACACACGCCCAAAATACTCTCGTGAAGCACCAAGTACCCGATCAAACGTCATCGGTCTAGGAATCTCTTGCGAGCTGCAATTCTTTTCACGGGCAAGGACGAGGCACCCCTCCTTTTTTCACCTGCCTTCGCGCTCATCACGTCACTGGGATGGGCAGGGGACTTACTTGGGACTTACTGTTGCCATGCGATTTCGGTCACTTTCGCATCCCGAAGTGAACATGCCCGAGGAAACGCCTTTTCTCTCTTGCACTTCTTATGACTATCGCCCGACCAATTGGTCGGTATGCAGACTCCTTTCACTATGCGTTGCATGAGGGTATACATATTGGTTGCAATGATTATGTACATTCGTATACAGATCCTATGGTAAGGTATGGTGGTGTATGTCAGCATGGTATAGAATAACATGAATCCACGTAGAAGTGCGAAGTGCCCAGTGTGCAGAAGCCATTAATATTGGCAATGGTAACAAGTGTCATTGCGTTGAATCCGATTGCGATCGTACCCGGGGTCGGCTAGACCTCCTCGTGGTGGTATCGTGCTTGAACAGACAGAAAAATCAGTCTTCCTCTTTGCTCATGCCAGCGCTCCACACAGTGCTGCCACTCCCGCTTCGCCTACTGCTACGCCTATCACCACTCCTCCGCGACAGTTCGGTGAATCCTCCACCGGAGCCTTTGGCAATCTCAGCACTGAGATGACGCTCATGAGCATCCAGCGCTGCGAGTGTGCCCTCGGCCTCGGCTTGCTCAAGCGCCTCCTGGGTGAGACCCGCCGTGTTAATGCTCACTGCGGGAGGACGAGGTGACGAACTGATGGAAGACGCATCAGAATTCGTGGTGGTGGAGTTGGTTCGGCGGAAGAACGAGAATCGCGCAGAAGGCGTCGGGGCAACAGTAGTCGATGGGGTAGTAGGCGTCTCAGCCTCCGGTGCGGAATAGCTCTTCAGCATAGGCGGTACTGGAGAGCCCAGGATTGGTGTCTCCGGTGGCTTTTCAATGCCCATAAGTTTCATCGTAGCAGCCAGTCGCTCACGCTCCCTCCGATCGTCTTCGTCTTCCAATGTATCCAGCTTGCGAGCTCCCGTAATGGTGGTGCCAGCTCTCAACGTCAAAGGGCGCAGATTAGGAGATGGCTCTGGTTTCTTGTCGCCGCCGAACATGGAGAACGACTTCCAGTCGAAGGACATAGACCGTCGCGACCGGCGGCTGGAAGCAGAAGGGGCTGGTGGGGAAGATGTGTTGCTTTCGGGTGAAGCGGTCGGGTTGACATTGGGAGTCGGTGAATCAAACGTGGTCAGGCGTTCGACCTGTGGAATGGGTGGGGTAGAAGGCACAGATGAGGATCCGAAAGAAAAGATGGCAGATTGAGGGCGAGCTTTCTTCGCTTGGGGAGCAGGCGGCAGAGGCGGGGACTTCACTATATTACTGAAGGTTGTGAAGCCGGCCGTGCCCGGCGTAGTGGGACTCTTCTCGTAATCCACAGCCAGCACATGCTCGAATCCTTCTTGAGAGATAATCCTGTCGATGATCTTCGAAGCATACAAAGACAAAGCCTTGTTGGCGTCCTTGAGGCTCTTGACCTCGTTTCGTAGAGCATCCAAGTCGGTCGGGGGATCCATGGAGGGCTCTGACATCGACGAAATTTTCCTGTCGGATGAGCCCTTCTTGCTCTTCTTCTTGTTCTTCGTCGTGATGACAGGTTTCTCGCTTTCCAGAGCGGGATGGCCATCCAGTATGTCTTTGTTCTCAGCTCGGCCCAGCTCAGCTGCAAGGTCAAGACCAGGACCAGTGATGGGTAGGTTGGCGAGGGACTCGCCACGAGGCGCGATGACGGACGACCGCTTCCTGCTATGACGACTGCGAGGATTGCGGGCCTGCATCTCTTCGTCCTCATCTGCATCTGCGGCCTCGCCAGTGGGGAGTTGCTCGAAGCCAGGATCAAGCACGCACTCCGGCTCCGGCTCGTGCTCATGCTCGTGCTCATGTTCGGGTGCCTCGTCCACACGATCGAGAGTACTGCGACCCGTAGCCCTGCTCCTGAGACTCTCTGCATCCCTGCCCTCGCCGTCATCCTCCTCCTCCCCACCAGACGCATCCGAGCCGTCCCCGACGCTCGAGCCACCCATCTTCAGGACGTCGAATTGGCCATTCAGCGTCTTTTCTCTGAGAAGGATGTTATACGACTCGTTCTCTTCTTGAAGCTCGTTATTGACGCGTTTAAGGTCGACAAGCTGAGTTTGAAGGAGTAGTAGCGTGGATTGGAGAGACGTGTACGACGTCGACAGAGTAGACAGCTCTAGCTTGAGTGCGGTCATCTCGGCGGGCTCTTCTTCCGCGTCTAAGACATCTTCTTTCGTCTCCGGAGCTGGCTCTGGCTCATCGTCCTCAGCTTCAGATTCGAGAATGGATGCGCGGGAGGGAGAAGGTGGAACGAGCGGCTGCTTTCTCGCTTGCGACAACGACTGGATGCGAGACTTCAGGTGCTGTTCGTTGTCATAGAATGCCTGGCGTTCCGCCTCAAATGTCGCGGTCTTGGAAACGTGTCAACTCCACGGCACGGGTGTAAAGATGACATAAACTTACCTGCTCGTTGTACCTACGCTGTAAATCACGCTTCTCCTTCTCCAGCTCACGCACTTGACTACGTAGTTTCTCGGCGACCTCGATGCGGGCAGACATCTCCTCTTCCATGCGGTTTTGGTCGGCGTAGAGCTCAGTGAGGCGCGATTCAGCGGCATGAAGGGCGGACGTGACACTGTCATTCTCGGTCTTGAGGGTCGTTATGGTCTGGTCTTTGTCTTGTAGTTGTACTAGAAGCTGTCAGATAATCAATACAGTGCTCAGCAAGAAGACACAACTCAAGCTCAACATGCCTGTTCCTTCTTCTCCGTTTCCTGCTTGAGGTGGACTGACAGCGATTCACGCGTCTCGCCGTTCACGAGCGGTGGAGAAGCGCCCTTGATAGAAGCTCGTCGAGCAGGGGGGTGCAAGGAAGCAGATACACGTGGAGACACAGCAGAACGTGCGGTTGCGCCTTTATGAATTGAGGGAGGGCTGCTGGTGGTCGACGACACCGAAGCCGAGCGTCGTGATGCTGGCGGCGTGGCCCTCGAGGGTGCTGCGGCAGCCATTGGCTTTGAGGAGGGTATTGGACCAGGCTTCTAGGATATTGAAGATATCGTGAGTCTTGGGATGTATGAGGGGTATATCTTGATGGTATAAGAAGGAGAGAAAGAGGGGAAATGAGAGAAGCGAGCAGAGGGAGGGCGTTGTTATGCACTGCCGGAAAGCATCATGATCAAGGTGGTCTTGGCGCTAACTCTGCTACTCTTTACACCGCGCGTCTACCGTCCTTCTTGTCCTCTTGAGTCTTGGCTCCGACCCTTCTCTCCCTCTCCATGACCAAAGCATTAGATGGAAGTTCATCATGGAACCGACTCACTCTACAGACGCATTCCTGGACGAGGTGGAGGCTGAATCTCTTCAACACGTGCGTGATCTCTTCTCCTCCCATGCTTTCGCATTTGACCATATGATCGCGATACAGTTCCTCACTTCACTGCGTGTTGACAGTTTGTCTTGTTTCTTACCTCCGAAACTGATGGCCATGCTTGATCAGTCATTTGACAGGTCACTCTCTCTGCAAAACAGGTGCTCCTGTTGTGGACAAGCATCGTTGGCCAGGAAATTCCCCATCCCGCACTGGAGCTCGCCGTGGGGACGTGATTGAGATACAAGGACCTGCGAATTCGGGCAAAACACATCTCACCTACCAGTTGCTCGCGACTTGCGTATCTCCCTCCTCTAGCCCGCTAGACTCGAGCTCTCTTTCTGCAAAAGCAGCAGCAGTCTTTGACATGGACGGGTCGTTCGACATGCACCGGTTCCGCAATATCTTACAAGTGCGCATAGCAGAGCAGCTAGCCTCCAACGGGACTGAAGACGGCTCAATGTGGTCACACGACCGAACCGATCAGCTTCTCGAGCAATGTACGCGTCGTGTGCACATCTTCCGGCCAGCCTCAACCCTTCAGCTCGCGTTTTCGCTCCTGCATTTGCCCAGCTATCTTGCCAACCATCCGTCTTCACAACACGAAGAACTCGGAATGGTTGTCGTAGATTCTATCAACGCTTTCTATTGGAACGACCGTTACACCATGGAGCAAACACGCTCAGGATCCACCAGCACCGTCGAGCCCCCCTTGACGCGTGTTTCAAGGGCATTGCATAAAGTCATGATTGCGCTGAAGCCACTCGTCGTTGTCACGACACGCGATTTGATACCTTCAAGCAACGTTCCCATCGCACCGGGGATCCCGATTGTCCCGTCCTCGAAGCAACATCTGTATCCCTTGTTCGATCCCGCTATGAAGCTCGACGACGTCTCCCTCGGAGACCCAGAAGAATCCAGCGGTCAGGATACAGTCATGGCTCCTCCTGACGTCAAACCTGTGCTATCTGAAGCACACCACAGAAAGGCTGAACACCACCTACCACTTGCCTTTCATGTTCATCTGGTACCACTGGACCGTCCTTCCGTTCAAAAAGGCACCTTCCTAGCGGATGCTCTACGCGCACAACCGACTTTACCACCAACACAGACAACTCGAGGCTTAGTCCGTGGACCAGTCGGTTTGCCCATCGGAGAATTTGTCCTGAGCATCAGGGGGGTCAAGATTTTAGTAGAAGATGGTCGTTCGCGACAAGTTGAACCAAACGGTTAGCATCTCCTCGTTCGGATACAAAACTTGGCTTGCGAGCACGGTGCCGGCCTTTATCAGCCTTTATCCCGGTAAGCACAACGTGCCGGACTCGGAAGCAAACGTTAATTTTTATTGCAAGGTTTAGAGTTAGTCGATCGTTCAACACCTCGATCAGTTGGTCCACATCGTCCGGAGGCTTCTGTGGTCAAATACGGGACCAAACGTGGTCGTTCACGTCACGTCCAGGAAGCCGGGCAGCGGCAACTATCAGATACACGAGGTAGTAGCCTTCTGAGTATTCATTGTGCTGGGTACTAGTGGCTAAGAGAATAAAATGCGATACAGACTACAGGAGTTGAGAATACAGGACAGTTGCAGGATACAAAGCAAAACGAAAGCGTGCGACATAATGGACCAAAACGATGAACATGCGTATGAGTATGTGATTGGGTTGGGAGGTGGGATTGGGAGGGTATCAGTATTCAAGCAAAAATGTCCCAGGAGTCCATTGCGAGGAGAAAGCGAATAAGTTAGGTTGGAAGTCGTAGGCCACGAAACCGTTCAGAACGACATCCCATACACCTCATCGAGCATCTCCTTGAACTGCTCCTCCACGGCCCTCCGACGGATGTTACCCTTGGTCGCAGTCCGAGGCAGCGTACCCGCCGGGACAACGAACACAAACTTGGTGTCTGTGATGCGCTCGTGGAGGTACCGCCTGGAGTGGAAGTGCCGTGTCCTGCGGATGACATCCTTCCTCAGCTTCTTCTCGTCGACGTCCACCACCTTCGGCTCGATGAACAAAGCGGGCGACGGCCGACCATTCCCTACAACGATGCACTCTGCAACGAGGTCTCCGCAAGTCGCGCGCACGTTGTCCTCAATCGCCTTGGTATCGCACCGCAGCGAGTTCTCCGACTTGATCCAGTCGTCATCCCGCCCACGGGAGATGTACGCCCCAGGAGCAGCCTCGATGAAGAGGTCGCCAGTGTGGAAGTGGCCGTCGGCGGCACGGAGGAGCGGGTCGGGACAGTCACCGGACTCGGAGAGGATGACCATCTCTCGGAGCTGGTTGTTGGCGTTCTGGTGTTGGGAGGCGGAGGCGTCGAGGTCGGTGGAGGTAACAGGGAAGAAGCCATAGGTTGTGCCCTCGATTGGACGGAGGAAACGGGCGTCAGGACCTGACCCGCCAACGGACAGCATCATGGCACCGCACTCCGTGCTACCGAAGAGGTTCTTCAGTCGGATGCCGTTCTGGTACGCCCACTCCTCCTCGTCGCGTGGGAGAGCCAGCCCCGAGTACAGGACCTCGTCGAAACCAGCGAGGGTCTGCAGGAGCTTCGGGTTCTGGCGCGAAGCTCGGAGGTGCGCGGCGAGGAAGGTCGCGAACTGGTTGAGACGGTTCAGGCGGCAGCGGTTGACCATGTCCAGAAGCTCCTCCGACGAGAAGGCGATCTTGGTGGGCTGGATGGTGCACGACCCATGCTGGAGGGCGCCGAGGAGCATGAAGGTCTGGCCGATATGTGACATCGACCCCATCCATACCGACACGTCCTGCACATTCTCCCTACGTGGCCGCATGACGACGTTGGCCTTGGAGATCATGGCGTCCAGCCACTTGTAGTTGCAGCGGACAAGCTTGGGGCTCCCCGATGTCGAACCGGAAGTGTGGAAGATCATGACGATGTCCTCTGCTCGTCGGGGCTCGGACAGATCTGGTAGTGAAACATCCTCGACGTCCTTCCCCTCGGAGACCTCAGCGGCGACGTGGACGGGAACCGGGGCGTTTCGTAGGATGGACTCGAAGGAGGGATCGTGGATGAGTGCTTGAGCTCCTGCCTTGACAAGCAGCTCGAAGATCACTTCCGGGTTGGGTAGCCTCAGGGAAAAGAGCTGGGGGATGTATCCAGCCCTCGCCAGACCGTAAATGTGGAGGGCATCGGTGTACGACAGCCCCGATAGCCTGAAAGAGCAGCAAAGTCAGTAAGTCATTGAACATTGGAACGGACAAATGAGGACTTACCACATGCCCACTATAGATCGCGGGGGGACCCCATCGCGAGACAGTGTCCGAGACCAGTGCTTCGCGTAGAGCTTTACTCCCAGGTCGAACTGGGAGTAAGAGACGACTGTCCAATCCTCCACCTCCGACTCGCTCCCGACAACGAGTCGAGGTACTCGGAAGACTGGACGGTCGGGATAAGCGGCTGCGCTCTCTTGAAGGATAGAAAGGTGAGTCTTGTATGCCATATACAAGACGAGTGCTACTGAAGTCGAGCTTAGGTTAGAGAGGGAAGCTGGGATGAGTGGTGATGAGTCGATAGGGCTCAGCAGACGGACGTCAAGTCCTTTATACCTTCAATTGTGTTGGTGCGGCGTCGTAGTTGAGGCGCGGTCCCAATCCGAGTCACGTCCAGTCCAGACAGAACAAACCACACAGGCTGGGAGTGTGGCAGTAAATGCAACTAACTGTACGGAAGGGTCCGCGGATGCGGACGCGGACGACACACGTACGCCTCAGTCGGACGTTGGCACGTCGAGGCGCGGTTGAAGTTCTTTGGGCCCCACTCTATCCTGTCTCTGTTCTGCAAGTACAAGGAAGGTGGCAGAATAAAACAGATGGCGGGACCGCAATGTAGCCTTTTGCAAAGGGTATCTGGTGCTACAGGTTTTCCGACTATGGGGCCTTGCCCATCGTAACATGAGTACAGCACATATCAGGAAGCGGAGATGGCGACCGCACCTTGGACACGTCGAGTCAAGCTTCAAGCACAGCCAGCGTCTGCCACACAACAATCGTCCGTTTCCGTGGACTGGACGAACAGCGAGTCGTGGACGCATGAAGCGTCATATTGACTCTGGAGCGAGGTTCTATCTGTCGACCAGTACACAAGCTATGAGATCTTGAGGCTTTCGCGTTGCACTTTGCACTTTGCCTGCTGTCGTGGCAGGTCTTTTGGATGTCCGCCTGTCAATCTTCTGTGATGCATTGTCCGGCGTCTGCACCGACTTTCGCTGAGCGCCGGCGCTCCGACACCCATGGACGGACGACGCCTCTCCCAGTACTGTAGCTCCCCGCCTCCGCGTAGGATGAATGCGATGACTAGGTGTCCTAGGTAGAGCTTTCGAGTCAGCTTCTCTCTCCGAGCAATCGGAGGGTGGACAAGGCGAATCCTACAAAATAAGACTCAGAGAGACTCGAGAGTTCGTATATCATTCTCAAGTTTATCATATCAACCATCGTTCAGCGAAACCATCCGTCCTGCGAAGGGTTTCTGTGAAACGTATCATAATGTACAAAGTCAAAACGTGATAGAGTACAACCCAATATACAAAAGCATTGCTAACCAATAATGATAACACCAAAAAATGATCAACGGATGGAAAGATGGTATCCTTGCACGGTGCGGCCATGACTCTGCCAGCCGCCCACTGCCTTGTTCATGAAAGATCGTAAAAGAAACCCGCGATTCCCCTCAGCTCTCTCATCCCTAACCCCGTTGGAAGGAAGGGACTTAGAGAGACGAGAAAGCCGCCGCCTTCGCTTGCGACCTGCCCGTAATCGGCGCAAGGTCTGAAGCACACTTTGGACCGGGAGCACACGCAGGGGCGCTCGCGAGATGCAAGTCCCGGCAGTACTCCTGGAGATGCTTGACCGCATCTGCGTGGTCCGCAGAGATGCTGACAACGGGCTTAGCTTCGACCTCGTCGTTCAGGTCAGCGACGGCGTCGACCGTGATTGCAGTGAGGTGTTCGAAGAGAGCGGTCTGGCCGCGCTCCACGCGAAGGTTTAGGAAGTCCTCGACGGCAGAGCACATGTCGACGACATCGTCCTCGTGGCACTTGACTGAGAGCTGCTCGATAGGTGAGTCGGAGAGCGCAGACAAGGTGTCCACGACGTTCTCGACGGGGAAGAGCGGTGTGAGTTGGATCTTCCTCAGGCGTTTTAGTGGTGTCTGCTCGTCTTTGGCAGCGGCCAAACAGTCCGCGGATATGGCTGTGGCAAGTGAGAACTCGCTGACGGAGTGACCGACGTTGCCCACGATGCGCTCCGTGCATGTGCGGTTGAACTCGGGGGACTCGTGGCAGCAACTGCCCAAGTCGAGGACTTGCAAGGAACAGCATGCGGGGGTAGTCGACCAACGCGGGTCGCCGAGATGGGTGTCGCGAATGCGGAGTGACTTGAGCGTTGGCAAGCGGAGGAGCGATGGGAGGGAGAGCTCGGCACCAAGCAGAGGGTGGTCCGGAATGTTTGCATCGCCGGCGACGACGGGCACAAACGGATAGGCACCGACGAGCTCCGGTGCATGGATGACAGAGCGAGCGATGCAGGAAAGTGACAGGTCGACCAGATTGGGCACGGTTGCCGCCATAGAGACGACGAGGCGTTCGCTCCTGGACAGATCAACCAAGCTGTCAGTTATACCGAGCATGACGTGAGTGTGGAGAACTGTATTTACAAGGGTTGATGCTGCTCATGGCCGCAGTGGCCGATGGACAGAGCTTTGAGAGCAGTAAGACCGCCAAAGGCGGGGACTACTGATTCATGCAGGCTGCATTCGAGATTGAGTTCGAGCTGCTCGAGCTGAGAGCACTGGGAGAGCAGAGTGGCTATTGCGTCCGCAACGACAGTGCTTTGTGATGGTGGGAGCCCCTCCTTTGCAGGCTTGGTGCAGATGGTGAGTTGTCGGATGTAGCGATGGTATGAAGCGGGTACGTTGAGCACGTAAGAAAGCAAGGCTTCAGCGGTTTTGAGGTCGACGTGCTACATGTAACGGCGGTCAGACGGAAGTGACGAGATAAGATGGAACAGAGTACATACGCGCCACATAGCAGGAATGCATAGCTCATACGCGTCTCTGTTGACGGTAGAGAAGGCTCGAATATCCGCCAGAGCGAGCTGGTCGATGACGGAGAACTTCATCTCGGTTGGGAGAGCGTGCCATGGAAGAGAGGTTGACGCGGTGGCGGCCATAGTTATGAAGGTGAAATGAAAACAGGACTGATAGTTGTGAAAGGGGTAAGTTGGGCGAGGGTGTGCTGAGGAGACGACATGAAAGTGGCGAGGGGTATAAGTAGGAGCTGGAGGAGGCCGACGAGCTCGGGATGAAAGCAACCGGGGAAAGACAGAGGATCGGGGCAGGGAGATCTGAGCAGGCCAGTTCCGGCATCACGGAAGAGCTAGGGCGCCTGTCAAAGATCTCCTGCCTGCTCTGAGTCTCTCTCGACCACTGCGACGCTGAAACCCTCCGCTCGTCTGCAGTCTCCTCCAACAGACTTACCATGCCTCCCATCACTCCTTCCCATCACTCAGACCCAGTGACACGCTCACATCCACACTGCTTTCGCTACCTTCTTTCTGTCTCAATATCGCGATGTTCCTGCAATGTACCGTACGCCTGCTCGACCACCCATCCTACTACCACCTCGCGTGGTCTCTACTTGTTTCCTACCGTCCCTGTCCAACTATACTTTATCATCTCTCCGCCGACGGCAACAGTACCAAGCCATCGCCACATACCGAAACCTAATCCGTCCCGTCTGTCTTCAAGTTTCTGACAGTGACACCTTCTCATCATCTTACACGCCCGATTCCTGTTCTCACCCGTCCACATCGTCATTGTTCTCACTGGAGTGCTGTTCGAGCCATGTACTCGCGTATTCCGCTTCGGAGTCTATGCAACTACCACGCGTTTCCCCACCCCGCCTGCAGCCTATACCTACGCTACGCTCCAGCTCGGTCGTCGGCCTGCGATCGCCCATCGGACCCACAGCTTCTACTGCGGCCTCGGTGGACAAGACCTCTCTCTTGAATATTCAATCTCGGCCAGAGCCTCATGGATCGCAACTTCTCGGGCTGACGCGCACAGGCTGTGCCCTCTAGCCCATCCAGACAGCCACATCTGTCGTGATAGGTTCGGTCATGGCCCCGCTGCCTGCAATCTGCCATCCTGCCTCGCCTGCCTGATTCTCTCCATCAATATTGGGCGATCTCTACGCTCGCAGCTAGCGTCACCGACGCCAGTTCGACCAGATCCTCTCCATCTGCAGTCCTCTGAGCCACCACATCTCCTCCGCGTCCGGCGGGACTTGACGTCAATCTCTGTCCGTTCACCACATCCTCGCGGGCGCCCGGACAATTGATCTCAGGCTCTCTCCTAGTGCTAAACACTCCGAGATTTCCTCCGATGGTGCTTTTCTTCTTCCTCATCTGCGTACTCCGCCTGCGGCTCGTTGACAGGTTATGTTATCGACCTGTTCTGCTCTAAACGACGACATACGCTTATGTCCGTCCGCTCCGCCCCATCTACGCGACGAGTCTAACGTGTACATATCCTCCGCACAGTCCCCCCAGCGCAAAGCGCAATCGGCTGGCACATGCAGTAATCGTCAGTGACGCGCGGACCTCCACTATAGCTGGAAGCTGGCGTTTTCCTGATCCTGTCCGTGGTCAGCGGCGGCTACTACATGCAGCCCCCATGACACCATCACGACAGCCTCTGATAAATGCCCACCGAGTGGATATCGCTGACTACTATCCTCATCAGGGCTCGGGCTTCTCGTATAGAGAAGTTCCTGGACGTTGCGGACGACATGGTCAAGACCGTACTCGTAGGAGAGGACATCCTTGGCAGAGCCGTACCTACGATTGTCATGGTCTTTCCACTGCGCGATGGCCGCTGGTGGGTCGTCCGCAGGAAAGGCTGACAGAGAACCCGTCTCCGATAGGCTTCTTCTCTCCTTCCTGAGCGGCTCTGCCATCCAACAACCCCTCGGTGACATACGAGACACAGCTTGGGCCAGTGGAACCTGAAGAATCAAGATACTCGTATACAAGCCCGCGCCTCCGTATGTCAGATCCCCGAAGCCGCAATCATACAATCATGCAACTTGAATATCAAAGCTTCGTAATGTATTTCAGCGGGTCTCTGTTGGACAAAAGAACGGCATAGCATAGGTAACCGCCTCGGTGCGCAGAGATCTGGGACGTCGGTTACTCAACTAGCTGCCTCGCCTCGGTCAATCGTACACTTCTCAATGTGGGTCCCCCTTGCTCTCGCCCGGGCCCATCACATCGTACGACCAAGGTGATCGACGTACGTTGCTTGGCATCGGGCACCTGCCCATGCCAGTGCTGCTGCGAGACTGACACCTCCAAACCTCCTGCGCATATCTCGGGGCTCTCGGAGGATCGTTCTCGCATTCGCATTTGACACCCTACGAAACAAGACATTCAACGCTTTTGTGTTACTCATCCCACTGCGCACCCGCTCTCCGACTCTAAACGGTATTCAACTGCGCACGGACAAGTGGTCGGTTGTGGATCAAAGAAACTCGCTTATCGACCCTGTCCTGCGCGCGGTGCCGATACTAAACGACTTCTTTCCGGCTCGCCACACGCTGCACTGCATTGGATGAAGCGTTCAGACTTGTCACTTTGTCTTATGCGAGCGCGTCAGCGCTGTCTTGTTCGGAATCGCCGGAATATAAGAGGAATACTACTCTTGCTTTCATCCCCTTGTACCGCCCTGCTACTCTTATCTCGGTCTACAACATGCAGCAGCTTTATTCTTCTTCCTGGGCGCAAGTACTTTATTCTGCTCGCGCAGTCGTCGGACTTGTTATCCCTACGTCGTCGTCCAACGCCCGTCGTCACCGGAGCCTTTTGAAGAACTGTCGGGCAGAACACAGCGACGGTGAGGAACCGTGCACGTCCACGTCTATACCCCTGGATATCTCGGATGTCTCAAGGCATTTGTTTGTAGCATTCGAGTATATATGAAACTTGTTGGTCACCGTCCTTCCGAGAAAAAAAACGACGATCACCAGTGACCAGTCTGAGCTTCTTCGCCGTTCGGTGTAAGTAGCAGCGCAGTCATACATGTATCAATTTTCGCTTGAGCCTGAATTCTGATCAAACGCATACCACACGGGTACGCCATGAGCGATGTTTCAAACGCCTTGCGAGCGACTGCTACTGCATCGCTCGCAAGGAAATTGATGATAAGATTTCAATACAGAGAAAAAATGTAGAGCGGTATAATAAGCGATAGATGGAAAGAACTTTGCTGCGCTTAATCTACCAGAGAGACGAGGCCGTGTCGTGTAAAATACAATACGGAGGCTGGACGAGGGTGGTGGTGGTGGGGAGCATGACGGGTGGGAGAGAGGGAGTTAAAGTGATGGGAAAGGGGGTGACGGGGTTGTCGTGTTGTCGGTGTGTAAGGGCAGTGGGAAGTGTAGCAAGTAGCGTGCCGTGTAGATGAACCCGGAGAAAGAAACGTATGATGGGGTACGCGTTGCGGTGATGAGATGGTCCATGGGTAAAAAGTATGAAGGAAGTCAGAACATCTACACAGAAACAAAAAGGAAATGGCACAAAACAAGAGAAATAGAAAACAGAACACAAAACACTCATGCCACCGAGTGCACGGGATGATACTTCACCTTCTCGAAGATCCTGAACAGACTGATGACAAGGTTGTAACAGTACATGATCAGGCCTACTCCGACAAGGCAGATCAGCGCTAGCTGCGTGTGGCATATCGCCCTGCCGTCGCTTTGGCTTAAGCCTTCGACCGGCGGTGGACGAGGGAGCTGGTTGTACCACGACGTCGCAGAGAGGGAAGCGCAGGGGATGACGGACGTGAAGAAATTGTCGAAGGACAGGGCAAGGGCGGCGGACCAAGCACAGATGAACACCACCTCCGAGAGGGTGTGTGCGAGTTTGGCCGATGTGCGCCAGAGTCCAAGCGGTCGTCCGAAATACTCGAGCTGTTGGATAGAAGTGATGCATTAGTTGTCAGAATAATGACATGCGGGAATGATGTCATACGTAGATGGCGACCATGACATGGACAAGGGTGAGAGGCGCAAAAATTATGACCACCGTCCTGAAGAATTGACCGGTTTTCAGTCATGAGCATGAACACATTCGTAAAGCTACGCACGGAGATGAGCCGACAGCTCCCATGGCATGATGCTTTTGCTCCATAGCGCGGATTCGTATTGCCATAGCAAGTGCAGCACAGGTGAATGTGATGTTGATGAAACGAAATAGCTTCAGGAATCAAACATAAGGGTTGAAAACGCGCATACAAAGCGAGAACAGACGCACCAACGGAACATATGCATTGATCAAAATGTACGATCGGAACCGCTTCCTTCGTCTCGCCCAAACTCCCAGTTTCTCCGACTGCGTCTCCTCGTCTGTATCAGCAAGACGCGAACCATTGTGAGGCGGATTCCCTGTTATTCGAGCAACCAGGTCTGCGGGCGGTCTCGGTGTCCACGGAGAATCCCATCCGGGAGTCTTATTGTGTGAGAGCGTAGTGACGACGGGATCCGGCGCCGGGAGGTCCAAGTGAAACCCTCGGTCACGCTTGCGGCTCATGATGGGCTCAGCACTGTCGGGCTGCTTTGACTTGAGGATCGGACTGCTTTCATCCTCAGATCGTCTGTATATTGGGGACGTGAGCCATGCTACCGACAACGACCGTCCGCGCATGGGGATCACCCTTCCTGAAGCATCTTGTTGAGGTTGTTGGGCGGGAGAGAAACCTTCCGGGCGGTGTCGTGTAAAAGCCCACCATCGCGAAGGCCCTGCTATGGGATCGTCTCCTGCAGAAGATTGGTAGGATGCGACATCCGAAGGACGAGGTTGCTCAGGAACAAAGAGCTCGGGCCTGGATGGAGCGACGTCGGTAGGCGCATCTTGGTCGTGCGGCGACGGTGGCTCATCGCGAGCCCATGCTATATAAAGAGAACATGAGGAATAGACTTGAGCCGTCAAGGGCTATCTGATGCGTACGGGGAGCAGTGACAACAGTTCTGCTGCCGGATGGAGCGGCGGCCCTCCCACTGCGAACGCTGGGACTCTGAGCCTGGGACCTTGCGAAGCTGGTGACGGAGGCTGATGAGCGAGGCGGGTGAGAGTCGGCCGCGGGTGCCCTTGCGGACATGGGGGGAGGAGGGAAGGAGAGACAGCAGTGGGATGTGCGGCGCGACGATGGCTGAGTAAATATAAGACTAAGACTAAGTAAGAGGCTTGCCCTCCCTTTGCGCTTCAACCGTCTCGGAGCCCATGCCGCCGTAGCGCCGCCCCTTGTCTTTCCCGACCTCCGACTGCTCTACCTCGTTTACCCATGGACGATATTCCCTCCATCTCATCAGGCTCTGTAGGCTCGCGTTTTGTCTCTCAGGATGAGCTCGAGTCCGCCAAAGCCAAGAGAGACGAGCAGTGGAAGGCTGCCTATGCAAGGTGAACGAACACCCGCTCTCACCCTTCGCGCACAGCTCCGTCAGCTGCGCATTTTCATGTCCCTGCAGAATACTGACGGAATGGGTACCTAGATTGGGTCAAGAGCCACCTCCGCAGCCCACAGAGGACGTGTTTGATGGTCGCAGTCTTGCAGAGGTGTGTACCAGTACTGCTCCCTCGATGTCGCATCGCCGCTCATAACACACATGAACAGAAATTAGCTGCTAATAAAGTAAGCACCCCCACTGCATCACAGTCGAGGAGGAACTTACGCACTTCAGGCAGCCAAACAAGAAGAATGGGAAGCTCGCAATAAACTAGGTACGTTGTGCATTCCAGCATGTTGAGGCGCGGCTCACCCATATGCCAGGCAATCAGTTCCGTGCTCTAGAAGAAGACGAGGTGCTATTCCTAGACTCTGTGCTTGAGAAACAGAGAGAAGAAGAAAGGGAGCGGCAGCAGAAGGATGGGGAGGAGCTCAAGGGCTTCCGGGAGTAAGTCGTGCACAGTTATACGCGTGATACCATCCGTAATTCTCGTTGAACTCTTGCAGGGCTGTTGCTGCGAGGGAAAACGCTGCCAAGCCGCCACCTGTAAACATAACTACAGCACCGGCTCCTATTGCCAAACCTCCAGCCCCGGTGGCGAAGAAGGAAGGTAAGAAGTCTCTGAAGGGTGTCCTGGTCAAGAAGAAGTCCAAGCCAGCCGGTGTAACCCCTACTGTTGCGCCATCCAAGCCGACATCGGAAGCACGAAGTTCACAAAAAGACTCCCCAACAGCGAAAGACGAAAAGAAGGTAGCTGATGAGGACGAGCAGCCTCGAGCAAAGCGTCGAAAAGTCTCGCAGTCAGATGCAACGTGATGACTATGGGCATCATGCCATTGTACAGTACTGTTTTACATTCCGTGATATGTCATATAATCTATGTAGCCAGCCTCTCATCCCTCTCTGCGTGTCACCGGGCTAGGTGTAGGAGTCCATCGTACTCTGTTGAGATCCCTATCCTTCGCACTTGCACTTGGAGACGTGCCCTCCCAACCTGCAGTCTGCCTCATGGCCTGCGCACGCCTAGCAGCTGCAGTACCCATCGCCGTTCGATCCAACAATCTCCTGGCAGCAGGAGTCAAGCTGCCCGCCGCTTCGGCTCTCTTCGGAGTCCATGATGGCGGAGGCATTGACCCGTTACGACGTGGTGTGGCGATGCCGCGTACACCATTCGATGACCTTGCGTTCGACCCACCGAGCAACATGGCTTTCGCTCGAAGACTCCTCGATGCATTCGCAGAAAGCTTGTTGGACAGCTGTTCTCGCGACGAAGGCTCCGATATGCGGAATGGTGTGGCGGGAGGCGGCATTGACGTCTCTCCCGGATCATCGGACTGAGAAAGGATTCGAGGAGTCGCATTCAGGCTTCCCCATGTCATCAGCTGTTTGACCGCTGCTGGGCCAATCTGGGAAGGTGTTGGCGAAGGAACGGCTGGGACCAAGGAAAAGTTATCTCCACCTGGAGATTTCGGCCGATCTGGAATGGGTGGTGAGCGTAGTACGGGAAGTCATGTTTAGTAACAGACTCACAAGGTGTTCCAGCTATTGCAGCATCAATGCGACTGCGGGTCGGACTCGGAGGTTCCGATGGTGATTGCTCACTGTCATCTTGCTCTGGGAGACGAGTGTTGCCATACTTGATGACCTTGGGCACTGCTTTAGGGTCACTGGTTGTCGCAGACGGCTGTGAATGGTATGGAGATTCATTTGCGTCTGGCGGGAACATCAGAGAGTTGCGAGCCTTCATGAATGTCAGCATAAGCGAGGAAGAAGACAAGACCGGCCACGCACCTTGAACTTCCAACCGTCAACACCAGCTGACCTCGTATCTTTCTTAGGTGCCATGACATCTACACCTTCTTCCGGGGTTGCTGACTTCAGAACTAGTGTCTTGGTGGGATCATCTTGTTCCTCTCCTTCGGTATCCTTCTCCGCAGCGTCATCTTCACCAGCAGTAATCAAGAATTTCGGTGTCGGAGCCTCAATCGCGAACTTCTCCCTCACCCCCGTCCCAGCCGGTGCTTCAATCAACAACTTCTCTCTCTGCTCGAGCATCTTCCCTCTTTGCTCCTCGACCCTCTTCTGTGCATCCCAGGCCCATGACCACTTCTCTCTCCGAACCCTATTCTCGTCCTCCAATATTTGCGTGAAGCTCGAGTTGTCTTCAGAAGTATACCGTGCCTGAAAGCCGTCCAAGCTGACTTCTGTATCGAATCGCGCTCGTTTCGCCGGTGGAGGTTCGCTTGATGACCCTGGACGCATCGGAGTGTCCGACGGACCAGCACCGTAGGGAGTTTGGGAAGGTGTCTGCCATGCCGCGTATCTGCTGCGCCCCGTCGCCGGAGTAGCAAGCTGCTCCAGCCTGCGCACGGATGCGCCTATCAGGTGTGGATCCTTGGTCTGAAGAGCATCGAGGTATTCGTTTGTGGCGTCGAGATGAACCAATGAAGGAAAGAAGTCGCGTGCGATGATGTGGGAGAGTGCTTGGGTGTACTCGTCTTCTTCTAGAACGACTTGCTGGTTGAGTGATCTCGTCGTCTCTGAAGACAAAGAAGGAGTTGGAGTGGTCATGCCGGCATAAGATGGTGTCGCTAGAGAAATGCCCTGGAAGGAGATGATTTGGCCAGGAGGTGGTAGGAGGTGGTCCAGCGGAGACCCGCCAACATCACAAGCGCTCAATGGTACTCGGTCAAGAAGCGTGACGTCACGCGCGTAACTGCAGGTGTGGTGAGATAGACTGGGTCTCTACTAGAGCAACAACGATAGCAAATGTATTAACAAAGCGATATGGTACATGCAGGTGAGCGTAGAATGCGATTTAGTCAATCATATGTGCAGCAGAGTCAGATAACGGAGAATTAGGGCGTTCAAATGAACGACATTATCCAAGAAAGAAACGTAAGTCCCGGAATCCCGTGCACGCGGACTGGAGGAGGGCTGCTGCGGAAAAGCAGAAGTCTTGAGCGGCGCACAGGTAGATGAGAAGGAAAGCATTCATACCTAGAACAACAGATATATCCATTACATCATCTCCTCCGCCCACTGCCTCCTCAAAGACTCCTTGTGCACCTTGTGGTCCCAATCCAGCTGGTCTGCTACCTCCAGCAGCGTCGCCGCGTCTTCCTCAGTCAAGTTGACCGCCATCCGCACGCGAAGCGACTCCAGCCTCTTATGCCGCTCGTTGCGCACAACAAGGCAGGAGCAGAGGTTGTGGATGAAGTCGTAGGGATAGATGATCGCAGCGTCGGCGTCCTCCTTGAAGGTGACCTTCCTGAGACTCAGGCATTTCAAGTTCGGCATGACCTGCCCACCACCGGTGGACACCATCTTGCGCTCTCGGGGACGATGGAAGACAGTAGCGATGAACTGCACCGAGGAACCCATGACCGCAAGAGTCTCGGTCTGGGTCATCGGAGAGAACAGAGCGATCCAACTGGAATTACGCTTGAGGTAGGGATTGAGTTCGCCGATGAAGAGGGTCTTCACGCTGGTAAGCGGCAGATCGCAGGTGAGAGACACTAGGGTCTCATCGCACTCGATAGTGCCTCCGTGGTGGCCATACATGGTGATGCACAAGTCGGGTGTGAGCTCTTGGGTCTCGAACTCGTCCATGGACATGGCACGAGACCAAACAGCGACCTGTACGTCTGAATTCCACGGCGTATGGATACAAACAGTTTGAACTTGCTCCCTGTCTTTGAATTTGGCAGAAAGAGCGGGGATGACGACAGAGAACCATAGTTGACGACCGCACGGACGCAAGTCAAGGTGCAACGTCGTCGTGGACGGGAATGATAGGTGATCCAAGAACTCCGCACACTCTACAGCGCCGCTTCGCGACACATAGAGTGAACGCAGACGGGGTAGAGATACAATAGGTGTGTCCGAAGGGCCCTTCGTGGCGACGTTGGATTCGGGAAGCACTTGATGGAGCTTCAATGTCTCCAGGAGCGGCATGTCCTCCAAGGCTTTCAGCAGCGCCGAAGCAATGCCTGGGATTGTGGATGTAGACATGCTCAGCTTCGTCAGAGTTGGACGGAAGAGCGTCTGAATTGTCGGGAAAGGCAATAGGACGACATCGAGCTTCTCCAATGCCGGCATTTTGCAGTTATCGATGAAGAGAGGTATCTTCACGGTTGCCGAACGGGGATGCACCGCCTCGGCATTACGCACGGCGAGTGAACGCAGTTGAGAAGCATCACGAGATGCAGGTGGGATGCGCGAGGCGTTGGTGCTGGAGTATATGTAAGACATGGATCCAATGCGGTCAAAGGCGTCCAAAATGGTGCGAACAGACGCAACACCCGACTCCGACGCCGGTAGGTGGTTGAACTCCAACGTCAACGGAATTTGTTGAGATCGAACAAGTAGCTCGCTGACGAAGTCGGGGTTCGCGGGGTAGATGGTGCTCCATAGCTTTGGGTCGGCGAGGGCGACTGAGCGTAGGTGATGACAGACGTGCGTGACTCTCAGCCAGGTGTAGAGTTTGCCTGACAGCGGTTTCTTGCTGGGTTTGCGATGGATCCCGACGTAGTGATGGATTATGGCCAATAGCAACTCAGAGGGCAGCTGCAAAAGCGGCACGAGAGCATTCTGCTCTCTGCTGGCTTCTATGTCTTCTGCTGTAGCTCGTACGTGTACGATCGACTGGCTACGATGATCGAGTCGTGCAGCCTCTACCTTGGGCTGCAGCTGTGTCAACATCATCAGCTAACAGTCCTCTGCACACAACAGACTGGATACGTACGATCGTTGTGGTCGTCGGAGCGTTAACGCTCAACTGCAGAGCACGAAATTGGACCTCTAACGCCATCTTCGAGTCCTACGATGCTTGGGCGACGCTCAATGCAAGACAGCAAGGTGCGATGAGAATGCGAAGAGGGAAACAAACAGCCAGCAAGTGGTCGGGAAGAGGGTGGAGCAGGGAGGGGGGGCAATTGGGACCAGGCGCATCCTGAAATATCATGGCAGCAGGGTCGATGAATCGCCCAGCAACCGTGCAGTTGGCCTGCCCTCGCCTAACCCAGTGCAGACTAGCTCCTCGTCCATAGAATGCTGAACGTCTGACTTTGTCTGACTCCTTTGAACTCCATCATCCCATCATGATTTCCGTAATCGTCAAGTGCCGTTGGGTCTTGTGCTGTGTCGTAAAGTGCCCGAAAGACAGATTCAGAATGAAGCGTTGGAGAAAGAGCGCCTCCGCCAACGTTCCGAACAAACAGCCAAGACCCGAAGCACTCACGCCCACCTCTCTTCGTGCCATCTGACTGGCATGCATTTTTAAACACACCTCAGAAGCCGACTTCCCCTCGTCATCTCATCTTCGGAGCATGATGATGTATTGCGATGCCGCTCATGTGCCCTCGGTGTGGCGGGTACCGCTGAGGCCACCCCGGATCAGAAGCAGTCGAAAGCACACATAGGTGTTACGCAATATATAGTGACCCTGTGTTGCAATTATAAAGATAAGAAGTTAGCTATCATACACAACAGTTTGAAACAGTAAGAATATCGTATGCATTCATGCATGGATGCTAGACCGACAATCAGAACAGTAAAGGAGGAAAACGATGAATGTGTGCGCGCCGGGATATAATAAATGAATGGTGGGTGAATGGAGAACAGCCAGCGATTGCGTCGTGGGTGTGTAAAGGTCGTGGTGTATGGACATGAGGAGTGCATGAGTGGCGACGGAGGGTGGATCGCCTGTAAGAAGCAGAGGGTGGACGGGTAATGTCGTTGACGAAGTCATAAGTAGATGAGTGCGCAAAGATGGGAAGCGGAGGTCCTTCTAGAGTTCGGAGCGAAAGGTACCAATGACCTCACAGCTGTTTCCTCCCGAACAACGCCGATGCGCTTCCAGCTCTACTGCGTCCGTACTTACTGGTGACACCACCGGTGTCGGACAGATCACCTTCCCCAACGCTCTTACGCCCACTGATACCGCCGCTCACAGGTCGTCCGATCCTGCTCTGGCCCAGCAACTTCGCAGAAGGAGCTTTGGCTGCGGACGATCGTACTTGCGGACTGGAGGAGTAGGTAGGCAGTGAGGATGGTGGAGACATTGGCGAGCTGGTATTGCTGTTGCCGAATGATGTGCGTTTGCCGGGATATACGCCAGGCCCCATTGACCGCTTCAGGTCCTGAGCTGAAGAATACATACCGGAGGATGGGATGGGTAGGAACGTCGGTGTGGTAGGCCTTGAGGTCGGTGTCGGGATAGAGCTCGAGGTGCTGGTTGTCGCATTGGTGCTGATACTACTTCTGCCTTCTGTAGAGGTCGACAGTCGTGACGTTGGCCGACGCTGGCCTGAGGGTACTACGCTTTGCGACAACGAACTCGGCGCCCGACTTGGAATACTGGAGGGCGATGGAGAGGCTGAATGCATGGTAAGTGGACGGAAAGCAGAAGGAGCACTTGGACTGGATGTCCGTCGGCGTTCCTTCTCCTTGTCTTTCACCGGTGATGGCGTATCTTCCATGATAAGCACCCAACCTGAAGCATCCCCTCCAGGTGTCCGCTGATTCTCCTTCTCCAATTCCGCACTGGGCTTCCGCGCCTTCAACGTAGTATCCCGGTCGTCGTGTGAGGAAGAGTGTGCGGTAGAGTGCGAGGTAGAGTGTGAGGTAGACCTCAGAGATGAAGATGATGTTGAAGGAGCGGGTGAAGCGGCGACACCGGCATGCGCTGTCCGAGGAGTGCCGACGTTGGCATTTGTAGTCCGACCAGTTACACTTCCCATCCGTAACCGTGGCACGCGAGTATGGATCTTCTGCTCCAAGACCTTTACTCTTGCACGCATCTCCGACACCATCTGTACCCCGCGGCTCTTCGCAGTAGTGCTTGTGATGGTGCTTGTCGAGCTCATCATTGATGCATTGCGGTTCACAGGGGTGGGACGAACGGAGGGCGTCCGTGGCGGCAGACGTGATGGCGTTCCAGACCATGAAGGAACGGTAGTAGAGCGGGTAAGCGGCGAAGGAATGGAGCTAGGAGGGGTAGAGTGAGATGTAGAGGTCTTCGGAGGATGGAAACCAGCGCGGTGCAGACGGGCTTGTTCCGAGGTAAAGACTCTCGGACGCACAGGCTTGGGAGTGAATGGTGAATCCTTGATAGGCACGTCGGGAGGTGTAAGGTCGGACAATTGCAGATCTGGTGGGGCGGCCGTGGACAGTAGACTCTCTTCGTCTGATGGATCGTGCGACGCGACTGAGGCGTTTGAAGATGGAGGAATTTCGACCACAGCGCGCTGACTCGCCGCCAGAAGCTGCTCCTTCAGAATAGTAATCTCCTCATTGGCATCTAACAAGCATTGAATCATCAATCGTGCTAATACGAAGCATATCGAGACTCACCTCGAAGTTCATCCTTCAGTCTCTGAGTCTCTTCCTCGATGCTCGCCTTGTCCAACAGCTCATGCTCCAAGAGAATCTTCTCCTCCAGGACTCGCGAGTATTTCTGCTCTACGTCCGCCAGACTTGAGGCAATGGCGCGCTCGTTCCGTTCCAAGTCATCGTTTCCCATCTCCAACTCTCGCAGCTGAATCTTCGTCTTTTGATGGTCCTGCCTCAACGTATCCAGCTCGCGTTGTAGAGAAGTTGTGGTGGTATTGTGATTGGTTTGGAGACTCATGAACTTGGACTAGTATGCGACCATATCAGCAGCACAGCCAGGGTTGCGAGCAATGTGAGACAGTACCTTCCAGTCGTCCCGCTCATTCTCAGCCTTGGCCGCCTTGATCTTCAGCTCATGCTGCGCCTTCTCTGTCCTCTCCAGCTCTCTCTCCAACTCTTCCTCTAGCTCTTTACTGGAGACGTGGAAATCATCGAGTTCGGCGCGAGTTTCCGAGAGCATATCGGCCACCTCTTGATACTTTGCCTTCCATTCCGAGTCCGAGGAGCAACTACAAGCGAGAATCAGCGCATTAGCCGATGGGTAGTGAGGACGTGGGGTGGGAGCAGTACTTGTTGTCGTCGAGAGAAGCCATGACTGCGCCGCAGTGGATATGGCCGTGACTTGCAGACCAAGAAACGCACAGAGGAGAAGGAAGAAGACAAAACCAGCCGTTACCAGAGAAGCGAGGGTGAAAGGGGAGGAAGGCCTGGGGGGTGATGGTCAATGCACTCGAACCAGAGCTGAGCTCGCTGGAAACGCAACGCGTGGTTGTCGCGTAGCCACGTGCCGCTATTAGACGCCCCGCGGACCGATAACGATTACTCTCTCCGACCTGGTCACTGTCAGATTTTAGCACACAACCAATACTCGTTTATGTGGGACGATGGGATGAATACAAGTAGAGACCGCAAGGTAAATACATGACACTATGGTTACAATGGGCGACTTGCGCTCGACGGTAGAATAATGTCCAGCAGTCGAACGCATGTAGATGGCAAGACAAGACGCGATTCAAGCCAGATCTTCCGGTTTGGCACATTTGCGTTTTTCTATTCGTCCAGTCTTCGGGCATCTCATTTCCTGCCATGAGATGGGCTGCATCGTAGCACCTGCGTACAATGTAAGATCGCCGGTCACATGTGTAGAACAGCATAAGAAACGCACCTGCTTCACTGACGGCGAAAATCACGCCCAGATCATTGCGAGCCGTTGTCACATAGTAACTGCGAGCATCTCCAAGGGATATCTGAGGCAGATGCGCCATTCAGAACAGTCACGTAGTTTGAGGACGATGAAAACTTACCACAATGCCTTTCACGACATCTCCCCCGCGAAAACAATCCGCAATCTTGACTTTGTCCTTCTCCGTGGCTCTGATGTCCTGTACGCGAATGACTCCAACAAAGTCCTCGCCGGCAGGTAGAGGCACACCGTCAACCACTGTGATGGATATCAACGCTTGCAGCGGCGATAGTCTAGTCACGGAGCCTAGGACAATGGAATTTGGAGCAGGAGGATGAGGTCGAACTTTGTGTATCGCCAAAGTCTAGAGAAGAAGCACCAGAGTAGAAGACGAGCCCATGACTATTGCTGTTGCGTTGAAGGAAAGAGGGAAGAACCAACGGATCCTTGGTAGCGAGGCACGCCCATCAAGCTTGCTCTGACTTGGCCATCGCGCGTGTAAGTTCCTGATGCCAGCTGTGGCGCGGGGCCTTTTGGCATGGGGATGGGCTGACCAGGCAGAAGAGTGTCGGACGCCATGGGAGGCGATGGGGAGGGTGGAAGGAGGAAACGGAGGGGCGCGCGTCAGGTCGCACGGAGCCGTCCGAGTCCGTCCGACTTTGTGTCTGTTTGTGCGTCACTACCTTACCCGCTACCAAAAAGTTGGGGCCTCCAGTCTGACCACTCGCCCATTCCTCGTCCTACTCTACTCATGGCTTCCTTCGTCGCCCGTCGCATCCTCTCCAGGCGTATGTCGGCTCTGTACTCTCGTTTGCGCTCACCGTTAACCATTGCGTTCACCAGAATTCCACGCGTCTGCTCGCAGAAATGCCTTGTCCAAGTTCGCGATGCCAGCAATGAGCCCTACCATGACGGAGGGTGGTATTGCTGAGTGGAAGAAGAAGGAGGGCGAGTCCTTCACTGCTGGAGATGTCATTCTCGAGATTGTACGTGGCATCCTATCTTTCCAAGGTCGCGTCTCACACGTGGCTGTCTTCATAGGAGACTGACAAGGCTACCATCGACGTGGAAGCCCAGGAGGACGGTGTCATTGCTAAGATTTTGGTGTGTGAACCTTCATATGTATACTCTGCTTGCTCAGAGAGCTGATTGCTCATTTATGTAGGCAAATGACGGTGCAAAGGGCATTCAGGTCGGCTCTACCATCGCCATCGTCGGTGAAGAGGGTGACGACCTCTCAGGAGCTGACAAGCTCGCTTCCGAGGCTGCGTCAGAAGCTCCCAAAACTTCCTCTGCGGAAGAGACCAAGACACCCGAACCTCCCAAAGCCGAGCAACCCAAGGCCTCAACGTCTGAGACACCGGCAGAAGCTCCCAAGACTCAGTTGGAGAAGGGCGACCGCATATTTGCTTCACCACTTGCCAAGAAGATTGCTCTTGAGCGTGGCATTCCCCTCTCGAAAGTCAAGGGCAGTGGTCCAGCGGGCAGGATCCTGCGTGAAGACGTAGAGAAGTATCAACCTTCTGCTGCTGCACCCTCCGCGGCTGCCCCCGTCCCCACCCCTGCTGCTCCTTCAGCGGACTACGTCGATATCCCCGTGTCGAATATGCGCCGTACCATTGGAACACGCCTCACTCAGTCGAAACAGGAAGTTCCCCACTACTATGTCACCGTGGACATTGACATGGGCAAGGTCTTGAAGCTGCGCGAGGTGTTCAACAAATCTTTGGCGGAGAAGGACGGTGGCTCGAAGCTTTCCGTCAACGATTTCATTATCAAAGCGTCTGCGTTGGCGTTGGGTGACGTCCCTGAAGCCAACTCAGCTTGGCTGGGCGAGACGATCAGACAGTGCGTTCTCTTGGTGTCTCGTCTCATGCAACGTTTGCTGAATTTCTCCACTTTTCTAGATACAAGAAGGCAGATATCTCTGTCGCCGTGTCCACCCCAACAGGCTTGATCACCCCAATCATCAAGGACGCTGCATCCAAGGGTCTTGCCACCATCTCCGCTGAGACGAAGGTGCTGGCGAAGAAGGCGCGTGATGGCAAGCTGCAGCCTCATGAGTATCAGGTATGTCAAATGAACGTCGGTTCTCACTGCAATTGCTCATCATCAATGTACAGGGCGGTTCTTTCACCGTCTCCAACCTGGGCATGTACGGTGTCAACCACTTCACTGCCATCATCAACCAGCCACAGTCCTGCATCCTCGCTATCGGTGCTACTCAACCCGTGCTCGTTCCTGCACCCGAGGAGGAACGTGGCTTCAAGGTAGCACAGATCATGAAGGTCACCCTCAGCTCCGACCACAGGACTGTCGACGGTGCACTCGCCGCGAAATGGACTGCCGCTTTCAAGGGATACCTCGAGAACCCACTCACGTTTATGCTATGATTTGATGGAATTCTCTAGGATTAGCCCTCGCCCTTGTCTACCTCATATAGTTCCATAGACTTTATATCCTACATCATGCTTGTCGATAGTCAGTTCTGCATGGGATTTGGGAGCGCATCATGCCTGCAGGATACCAAGTCACCGAGAAAGGCAGAGAATGATCCCCGAATAGTACCCGAGACGCGTCGCGACGCGCGCGCTCGCTTAGGCAGAATGCTTCCCGTTTCCGATCATTTGGCGCGTCGTCACCGAGCCCGTCCAGGGGCCAGCTGTTGCTTTGCAACTCACACTAAGGACGCGTCCAACTGCGTCCAACGGTGTCCTCTTGTTCGCAGCTGCCACGTAGACATGGACCCGTTCTGTCTGGCCCTTCTGGAGAAGCTCACTGCGATTGGGGCACAGAACTTGAGGCTGGAGAAGGAGAATGCTCAGTTGGTCAGAGAGGTAAGCAGACTTGTCAATATATTCGAGGATTTGCTGGATAGCTCACATTTTACGCACTTCAGCGCGATGAACTGCGCAATCAGGCCGAGTTCACAACCTTGGGGAACCATTTGGACCCCTCTATGCTGCAAGCGAATTCAGACACGGACCTCAGCAGGCTCAATGCTCAAATCAAAGACTTGCTCAGAGAGGTGTGTTTGTTTTAAATCGTACCGCATGTATGCTCCTCTGATCTAGATGTATGCAGCTCAGTGACAGAGACTCTCGCCTTGAAGCTCTTCAGGGGCAAGTGCAGCAAGTCGAGCTGGACCGGACTTCACTGCAACGTCATTTAGAGAACGAGCGTAACGCTGTTTCTTTTCTGGAAAGCACGTCGCAGTCAGAAGTACGAATAACTCAAGTGCGCGCTGCTTTCAGGCCCTGATGGTTCGTTGTTGTAGATTGGACAACTTCAAGCGAAGCTCGCACAATGTCAGGAAGAGTTGCGCAGGACAACAGAGGAAGTATGTGAACGGTCACGATCGTGGTTTTGAATTTGACTAATTGTAGCCGACAGGCAACTGCACTGAGGTCGCAATCCGAGCTTGCCTCGCGAAGGGTCTACTCTGACCAGGTATGTCAGACTGAAGTTACAGTAGAGTGTAAACGAGAGGCGCAGATGGACAATCAACCTGTCAGGACGGCTTCCAACGCCAGTGCACAATCTTCGTGAGTGGTCTACTTTTCGATCCTGTCGTACTCGTTTTCTCATACCAAGTAGCTCACTAGTCCGCGCGCTGGACTGCTTGGCGAATGAAACGCGTCCTGACGTGAAGCCGACCGTTCCTGGCTCCTCGTTGTTACGCATCCGGTTCATACCCACTCCTTCCACAAGCACGAGCATGCCAAGTCCTCCTGCAAGCACAAACATGACAACCTCTCCCACAAGCACAAGCATACCAAGTCCTCCCGCGAGCGCAAGCTTACCGACTCCCCCCACAAGCACAGGCATGCCATCTCCTCCCCGACGAGAGACAAGCGCGCCCGAGCAGAAGCCCATGGCAATCAATCCCAGCCCCTCCGTCAGCCCGGGACAACTCACTCCGACGCGCCTCGATATACTCGCCAAATTCTCTCGATTGAGACCCAGTATTCGCGAAGACGATATGAGAGGATTCCCTCGTACCCATCTTGGGAGATGTCTCGGTGGAGGCGGCCAGTCTCTCATTGCCAAGTACGTCTTCCTCGATTGCGCCTGTATGCGCCGTGCAATCAGTTAACGACTCGATTGACCGCAGCATTGACAAGACCAAAGACAAGACCCCGACTGCCCTCGCTCACGACGTGACGGCTCTTCTGTATCCGAAACGCGACTTGAACTGCTGGCTGCCTCGGAATCCTGGCGATCACGGGTTCATGTTCGTCGGGCTGAAAGGTCCTGCCAAGGATAACGAGCGGTTTGCTCAGCCAGAGCTTCGGACTCTGTTCATTCCGAAGAAAGAGGGAGAGTGGCAGTACTATGGAGAGTACGAAGTGTTTCGGGACCCGAAAAACGATCTGTCGGCATCCGAGTGGTTCTCCTTGACCGAAGAGGTATGACCAGCGTTCCGTCCAATTACCCGTGATCTGAATAAACTAATCGTGATGGTTAGTTTCGCGAGGGGTACGCAGCCTGTACTTTGAGCAAGCGAATGGGGAACTCGAAATGCGACGATCACAGAAGGAAGAACCCGTCAATCTACAGAGCCGAAGTGGAGAAGATCATAGGTGCCTACAACGCAGGAGAGCTACGTGTGCCCTGCGTGACTCTTCGCTGCATTCGATTTGACCCCGGCTTGGTCACTTCTTTGGCCAACGCTTTGCCCGGGAATGCGTCATCGTCAAGGGGGACCAAAAGGAAACGCGAGGACACCGGAAGTGCGAGCGCGCCAGGATACATGCAGACGAACCGTTCTGTGAAGCTACCTTCTGGCGAGACGTTGACTTACGTTGCGTACGAGCCGAGTGCCTCTGTCGGTTCTGCAAGCACAGCAAGGAAGTCGATGCGTCTGCAGAGTAGAGAGCTGTCCGCCATGCACGGCCCTGGGGAAGGAGACTACGGAGACTGAAAGAGAACGATGCATTCGTGGTTTCGTGAAGATTGGTATCTATTGGATTGTATATCTTGTCATATAACGACCTATTCTGTTTGGTATACACTGTATAGTCTTAGCATTAGATTTTTCTTGATTTTCTACGTTCATAATTGCATATATCCGAACCTATTTGGTATTATGGATGGCCTTCCTCGCTTGGTCTGCGACTGCTTCCAACTTGGGCTTTTCGAACTTGGTCCACGTATCCAAAGCGACGCCAACTGGGATCTGCATATCTCCGCGTAGAAGTCCCTCCATCGCCTTCTGAGTGAACTCTGTGAGAGGCATCCAGAACTGGCTCATTCTCGCCGTCGATCCTTGGTCTGCGGGAGACATGGTAAGTAAGCAAATGCACGGCCAGGTCAATACAATTGTTTGAGAATGCACTGACGATCGTGTAGTTCTGATTCCACCAGACTGGAGCCAAGACACACAGAAATGTCAGTATCAGAGCAATGTGCGCAAACAAGACGACTTACGGAGGTATGATCTCCATGACATTTACGTTCGTCCCCTGCAGCTGGTTGTCGAGAGACAAAGCGAAACTGTGCATCGCAGCTTTGGTCGCGCAATAGTTAGGCACCAATCCCCGCGGGAAAAGGCCTAGGTTCGACGTGATGGGTACGATGAAGCTAGGACGACCTTCTTTCTGTTCAAGCAGACCGTCAGTGCCGTCAACTTGAGCAGTGTCATAGGACAACGTTACGCACACTGAGCTTTAGGAGATGGGGCAACAGTAGGACGATCAGAGAGACGATCGACGTGTAGTTGGTCGTCAACTCGGTTTCCAAAACTGAAGAGGTTGCATAGTAAGCATTCTGAGGATCGTTAGACCTAGGACTTGGATGTGAACGCACTGTCCAAATCGATCTCTTCTGGCTTTTGGAAGTTAAAGATGTGCTGTATTCCTGCAGAGAAAATGACGGTGTCCAGCTGCGACGCATCACCCAACTTCAGATCCTGCTCTAAGCCACCACGACGGAGCACGTACCTCAGGGTATGCTTTCACAATGTCTTCCACAAACTGCTTGATAGCTGCCCTCCCCGCGGTCATGTCGAACCGAGCGGGGCGCATCCTCTCGTGAGCCCCCGTAAGCTCATCCAACCGATCCTGTCGGCGTCCAGTGACAATCACAGTTGGCTTCGAAGGCAAATCGTGGATTGCAATCGCGAGATCGCGTCCAATACCCGCGGTCGCGCCAATGACGAGGACGCATCGCGAATGGGAGATGTTAGCTTTGGACATCGCGCGCTCGACCACCTCGCAGCTGTGAAGTGGTTGGTGGGGTGAGAGAGGGAAATTCGAGGTGAGGTTGCAACAGATTGTGTTGGCAACACTCACCCATTTCTATAGACTTGGACATCTGCGTGCAAGGCGGCCGTTGCGGTCAAAAGAGACACGGTGGTGCTGCGATCTGCCAACGGATCTGCCGTTGCCGATCTTTGGACGTGCGGCGATCAGATCGGTCGGTGGGACGCCAGTGCCGGTGCCGCTCAGATCGTTTCGATGACATCCGCAGCTGACCTCATCGACCTCAATTGAGGACGCTGTCCTGCTTGAATCTCTAACATATCTGTACCACACTGCATTCCACGTCGATCTGCCATGACATCCTCTTCATCTCCTGCGGAATCATCAGGCTCTCAAGAATATCTACCCGCCCACGATATTTCCGCTGAGGATGCCCAATCTTTAAACGATGAGGATATCAAGGTGAGCAAAGTGCTTCCACCGCTGCACTTCCATCTGCTGACGTCCCTACAGAAGTTATTACAAGAAGCAGGCGATCTCAAAGAAGAAGGCAACGAGCACTTCCGTGACCAGTCCTGGGACGAAGCTCTGGCCGTCTACCGCAGCGCGTTAGGTCGATTGCCCAAGAGGAAAGTCCCAGTCACTCCGCAGCGGAAGAGCGACAAGGGCAAAGGGAAGGCGAGGGATACGGATGCCTCATCCGATGAGGAAGAGGAAGGCGAAGACAACCCAGAGGAGCCTTCTTCTGAGACTACGGTGGACACCCCGGAACCGACTGAGTTGGAGCGAGAATGCGCGAAGACGAGGGCGGTGTTGAGTTCCAATATTGGAGCGTGCTTTGTGAAATTGGTGTGTTGCTTCTTGTCATTGCTTCTTGTGAGATGGATACTGATACTTGACCTTCTCGCAGGGTGATCACAAGGAAGCGGTAGCTGCGTGTACGGAAGGTATGATTTGCATGGTTCCTTTCGGTGTACAGGTCCTGACCAGAAGTCAGCACTGCATGACGATCCGACATATGTCAGGGCCCTGCAAAGGAGAGCTGCGTCGAACGAGCAGATTGGGTCATGGTCGGCTCTGGCTAGTGCACAGGAGGGTACGTCGACCCCCATGCTAGGAGGCTACTACACCTCCACTCATCCATCGTACAGATTACACCAAGTTGCTTGAAATCCTGCCGGCGAACTCTCCTCAAATACCA
>RWJN01000300.1:0-41499 GCA_004332605.1 Steccherinum ochraceum
AGGAGCACTGGGCGTCGTCTGATCGGACCGGGCACTCCAGTCCTCGAAGAATTGGAGTACTGGGATATTCCGTCGCTCGCCTCCGTGGATGCACTGGTTCGCACGCACAGCCTCACGCAAAGCTGGGACATGACAGAACCGGTAGAATCCATACTCTCTATCCTCTCCGACCTTCCTCTTTTACGGTATCTCGATTTGAAGTTTGAGTGGCAGTCGGAATTGCCCTCCAGTTCAAGATCCAGCGGCCTGGTACACGTAACTCTGCCCCACCTTCAAGGCCTCAAGTTACATAGCGAGGGCGGGAGTGGGCAGTGGCTGAAACTCTTGCGACATTTATCTTTTCCCAACAACACTCATATGTCATACCGATCAGGGATAGAATATGACGATATACTTCCCAGCATTGTCGACATTGTCGGCCAACGATTGGAACAGCATAAGCATAACGCTGATTCATCACTACACTGTCAAGCAGCCTTGTTTGTGAGCTTGAAAGAGCCCGGGGACACATTCAGTTTGTGGTCAGATCCTGCAGACGAATGTTTATTGGTCCGTTTTCATTCACTCAAACGCGTTGCTTGCTGACCGGTTCGCGTAGGCTCCGTTTAGCTTGTCGTTCGTGAATCCTGTGAACCTAGTTACAAGAATCTCGGTGCCAAACTCAAATCGATTGCGAGTCGCATTCGTGTACTGTATCAGGCAGACGATATGTCTGCCGGATATTTTGCACCTGCATCATGGTGCAACATCTATGGGCATATGGAACAGGTGGAAGTCGTCATTATCTCGGGGCCGACTTTTGTTTCCAACGCTATGCGTTCACTCGACCCTTCTCATGACATTCACGCTGCCTGCAGCAATGCCGGAGGGCTTCTACATACCTCACAACCCACCCTTCTGTTTCCGAGACTCCGAGTCTTGGTCATTCTTGGAGCCTGCACCTGGTGGTCCTTGGACAGTCCCCAAACCCGGTGGTGTCAACTCTGCAACACGCTTGCACACCGCAAACAGGCAGGGCATCCTGTTGAGAAGCTCGTTCTAGTGCGCACCTCGTCGGACAACCCTCGAATACAGTTCGAAGTACCTCCGCATATTGCAGACAGCCTTCATGGTGTCGTCGATGAAATCGTGGAATGTGACGATCACTACGACGGGACGCTCTCAGCTGCCTTAGCCGAATCATGCACCCCGGGGTTCATAAGGGAACTGGGGCGTCTCCAAGAGCCTGGCTCGCAGATGAAGGAATGGAAATAGCAGGGCTATCCCAGGAGTGTATATCGGGAGAATCTCGGTGGACAATATCGTGACATTGTGTTCCGTCCATCTACACCGACACTCAATTCTACTGTAACTTCGTCACCTCACTCGTCTTCAAGCGTCACGCGTCAATCCCGTATGCCGTGGCTCAACATTTCGTCTGCTGTGGTCCAATCATCTTCCAGATCCTTTATATCCGTGAGTACATCCTGTGAGAGCTTGAGCTTGCCACTAAGTACTAATGATTGAAGCCCTTCAAGTCCTTCTGGCTCGAAGATTTCTTGGGGCAGCGCAGACAAAGGTCTTCTTTGTGTTTCCTGTTTATAGAGAGCCAGGTCGTGCGGATCGGAACAAACTATCATGAGATTCTTCAGCGGACGTGCCTTCTCCAATCGAAAACGGATCGACTCTAATAGCTCTTCCCACCAATCCCGCTTTTGGTCTTCACGTAGTTGACGACACCCTGGCGTGTGTTCTCGGCTGTCAAGAAGGACCAGTGTCTCCAACTTCGAGAAAAGAGATTGTGACGATTCGTCATGATCAGCGATCGCATACAGGAATTTCGAAGTATAGTCATGGTAGACAGGCATGAGCAGGGTTTGAACCTCTTTCATGTGCGACATCCCTACTCTGTATCCAGTGGTGAAGTAATCACCCGATTGATCATACGGATCCTCGATCGGAACGCATCCTATGTCGCAGTAGAGAGTCGTTATGGCCCGTGTGTGATCAACGAAGTGATGTCGACATTCCAGTGGAGTCCTGCTCCAGGCCTTTATTGCTGAACCTTTCTGGTTGCCCCTAGTGCTAAACCGAGTGGTGAAGGGACGAAGGGCTTCCATGTCTGAGAATCCAGCCAGAGATGGTGGGTCACCGTGCAGAGCTAAGTGGCTGTATAGTCCATCGAAGTGCCACAAAGCAGTCGTATATACACGCCTTCTTGAGACGTCTGTACGTTCATTCAAGAGAGCAAGGTCCCATACGGAGCATAATTCAAATTGATACTTGAAACCATGTCGAACTTCATGGTGAACTGCAGTGGTAAACGGAAACGACAGTCTACCGAGCAACTTTTGTATCAAATCCATTCTACAGCTGTCGTCGATGATCGTGAATTTGCGTAGCCCCGGGAACTGCTGTCGACCATTGGGCTCTGCCACCGTGACGTCACCAACATGGTATTTGCCTGTCCAATGTTGGCACCATAAAGTGAGATACGCCAGATTGGGTACCTTCGACAACGTGGAGACTATCTCTTTACAGAGAACTTCGTCAGGCCAAGAGGATAGCTGAAGCTCGGTCAGGTTGGTCATGCAAGAAAGTTTCGGTGCAAGAGATTTAACGTTGACATGGCTAAGTCGCAATTCCTCCAATGACTGCGAGCTGTCATCGCTGCCTAAGAGCCTGTGGGCGAGATAATCGGCAAGTCGGTCACGGTTGCGTTTATCCGTCCTTTGAACAGGTATGATACAGAGCCGACGGAGAAGGGGGGCATTTGCGGTACCGTCCTTGGCCGAAAAGAGGTCTAAAGACGCCAAGTCGCGCGGGTTATTTATCACGAGATCTTCGATGCGAGAGAGATGCTGTAGCACGATTGCTAGACATGACTCGAAGACGTTCACATCCCATTTCTGTGAACCGCTGAGAACGATATGTAGAGGGGCTTTAACACCACGAGTCGTGCTGCAAGACCTTTCAAGCCGATATCGAATGAACTCCAGCGGGTTCGGAGAACAGCCATCGACAAAGACATAGGACCAAAACGTTGGCCAAGCCAAGATCGCGCTCCTCCAGTTCCTGCAAACGAGCGCGGCAGCGGAGGTGTCGCGCCTCGAGTGAGACTCCTCTACTGAGTGTTGCTTGCGTCTAGGCCTATGGTCGCTGTACAAGGCTATACGAGAGCGCAATGCACTTTCAAGGACATGCTCGAGGATCTCGTACAGAATGTCGGGCGGTGTGTCTTCGACCTTAGTCCTTCTGTCGTCTTTCACTGTCGTACTTGGTGCAATTGGAGGATCGAATGGTTTGGCTCTAGAATAGATTACACAACGGTCAGATGAAGCAGCAAGTAGTATCAGTGCTCGCACCTGCGATTCATATTGACTTTGAGGGAAAACTTGTGATTCACTGGGGCGAAAGATGAAACCTGCGAATGATGGATGATCTTGCTCCGCGATATAACGGTTTAAATAGCCACGAGAGCATCACGGAATGCGCCAATGGTAAACAATACCTGATTCAGGTTCTCTAAAGTGCTCTCTCAGCCAAGCACGTTCTTATGGCATGAGGGATGCGCAGCTCAACGCGCGCAAGAGCGATCAGAGTTCGGACCGCCATAGCCTCTGGTGGAACTACGACAGCCTGAGGAATAGAAGCTGTTGGATAAAAGAAGGAAAATCAGAAGCAAGCAACCACAAGGATGCGTCTCACTTACGATACTTGTATACGTATGTCTTCGTCGAACAACTGCAGCAAGGAAGCAGCCCGAAAGAAGCTGAAGGAGGCTCGGTAAATTTAAAGTTGACGATCAAGTTGAAGTCGCCACGTGGAAAAACAACGGTTCCAAAAGCAGAAAGAACATTTTTGGCGCGCTTGGCCTTCACTTCATCGACGTCCTTCTTACTATCACCCCGCTCACTTCTTGAGCTGCCCATAACCAGCCTCAACGACCGGCGCGATCTTACGTTCCGGGAGCAAGACCAATAAGGACCAACACGTACCCTTTGTCCACGGTCTAACGACTCTACTCCACCGGCAGTGAAAATGGGCTGCTGGAAGTAGCACGTCGCATTCCAATGTTCCGAGGTGTGTACGGGCAGATTTTTCTGACTGCCACTCACCACAGCTGACTCCCTTGGACCCTTGCTAGGTACAAATATCGATGCTGCTGTAAGATCGTGTAGTTCTGTTCTGATGGACAACCGCGATGTAGTGCGATGGAAGGTGTAACTTTTGTGGTGCTCCCAAGGTGCGCACAGCTGTTCAGAATCTCTCTGCTTACCTTCTCTGATTTTAGGTTGTCTTGCGACCCCTTATCTCCGGTGCCAATAATACGATGAACGCATCCGCATCATACTCATCGCTCCACGAAGGCAGAGTCTCCACGACCTTCCCTCGCATCTCGCATCATACTCTGTACAGACAGGCGAAGCAAACAGAAGGCATGAGCAGGCCCGTCTTTCTCCGCAACCAGACATCGAGTCGTTCTCTTTTGTTCAGCTTAACGGCGTCGTCAAGTGCACCGAGCCACGACTATTCGCTAGGAGAAGAATGGTCCTTGGTTCATGTCATGGCTTTTTAGAGGCTGCCACGAGGCCCTGGGTAGCAGCGAGGGTACCGCCCTTGTTTTTTAAGGACACCAGGGGGGCGTTGATTAGGCTGGACCTTTCAGGACAACCTCCTCGACTCGATGGGGTCTGCTACGCCTGTGACGTGCCGGACGTGCTCGGTGCTCGCGATCCTATTCGGCTCCTTGTATCTTCCCACTGACGACTTCAATTTGTTCATCTCTATATGCATCCAACTCACAACCCACTTCAGATATCGTGATAGACACTGCATTGTATACCACAACCTAGGAATTCGATAGCAGAATACAAGTACCATTTCATTTGCGCTCATCAGCTCAGTTGACCAAGTCTTCCGTCCCTTCTCGAACGATACGCGCCGCATTGGTAGATCGTGGTGTGAACGACTTGGGGCAATCTTTCACGGTGCTATGCATCCTCGAAAGTCAGAACTCTGACTTCTGTAAAGACTTGTCGCGGAAGAACGTACATAATTAAACCCGGTTTTGGCTCCGTAGTCAGTTTAATAGGCTTCCCAGACTCGTCCACACCCGGCGCGATGTCGAACACATGCAAGAGAGACGCAATGATCATGACCAACGAATTGTAGGCCAGATGGCGTCCTGGGCAAATCCTTGGGTGTTCGGTTCAGTAATGGAATCGACGCCTCTGAGAAAGAGAAAGCGTTATGTACCGTCTGCCAAACCCGAAAGCTACTGTACTCGGATCTCTAACGTCGGTGTTTATCTTGCCGTATTTGATGAACCGCTCGGGCTTGAATGCTTCAGGATCAGGATAGTCTTCTGGCTTGTGGAGTATTTGCCTGGACACGTATGTGAGATCCTAATGCTCCCGCGCTCTCTCGATCTGCTCGAGACTTACCAGCCATTCTGCATGATCATTCAGCTCATAATCCTCATATAGCCACGAACGTTGAGGACTCACCGCCATGACAACCGTACCCTTCGGTATTCTATACCCTTTATACTCATCATCCTCCATAACGCGGTGCGTGGCGCCGATTGGAGCAACAGGGAGCCACCGCAGAACCTCGAGGGTGATGGCTTCAATGTAGACCAGTTCGGGGAGATCGTCGAAATCCGGTAATCTCTTGGTCCCTAGTACTTTCTGGTCGAGCTCGGCTTGAGCTTTACGTTGAACTTCGGGGTGAAGGGCCATGGCCAGGAGGAATACCAAGGAGGACGCGTTTGTCTGTAAGAAGGCGCTGTTAGCGTTGGACTGAAGTTGTTGTGCCTGAGGATGCGTACGGTGTCGGCGGCGGCTGATACAAGGATGAGCTCGTTGCGGTACGTGCACAGATAGCGTGTTTTACTTACCTGCGTATAACTGACCAGCGACACACCGAGCAGTCCCATCTTGCTCGAACGTCAAATTCGTCGTCTTGTATTCTTCTTGCAACTTCGTCACCAACGACGCGGCCATACTCGGCTCAGCATCCCCGCGGTTCTGCCCACCTCATCAGCAGCGGTCGTCTCAACGAAGAACCAACCAAAGACAAAACCACGCACGATCTTCTCCTTCACCTCATCAAACGGCATGTCCCGCATCCCCAACACGAACGGCTTGTACTCCTCCGCGAGCTTCCTCCCCTTGACACCAGGTACCCAACAGGGGATGTACCTCAAGATCGGCAGGATATCCACGAAGTACGCGCCTGGGATCAGAGCTTGCGCGAAACCGCGCGTGGCCGTCTCAGCCAGCTCGATGTACTCGTCGTCCATACTCTTCAGTCTCATCCCGTACACCATGCGGGTGATGATTCCGGTCACGGCTCTGATACAAGGCCAGAAAGTGAGAACTTGCTTGTGAGAGACGATGCGTACACGGCTCACTGATGGATGTGTTCCTTCGCGTGTAGAGGCGTCTCCAACATCCGCGAGAGACACGCCCGGATTTCTTCTAGTTGCAAGGTCCGGTACTGCTTCACCGCGTCGTAATTGAGGTACTGGTGCGCGATGCGCCGGTGCTCACGCCACGTTGGACCGTAAGGCATGATGGCCATCGACCATTCCCAGCGCATCCTAGCACACGTCCTCGGTCGTCAGGGCACTGTACCGGATGAGAGAAGGATTTGAATACGCACAACTTCATCATCTCCGTCGTAGACTTGTCCGAGTATATTGCAGAGCGTTTTTCGAGTAGGTCCGTGGCTGCTTCGAACGAGCCGAGGACGAGCAGGGACGCTTTTGGGAGTTTCAGAAATAAGACGTCACCTGCAAACAAGAAACAGACACCACGCGTGAATACAAGTCTGCGTAAAAAGACAGACAGACAGATAAAGACCCACCATACTTCTCGCACCACGCCTGAAAAGCATGCCACGGCCAATCCTTCGGCATATCCAGCAGATTCCCGACAACAGGCAGTGGTTTAGGTCCTGGGGGAAGAGGGAGCGCGTTGTTGGATTCTCGGATGCTGCGAAGGATCCCCCTGATAGCGAGAAGGATTGAGAGCACTGCGACCCCAAACAAGACGGTGCTATGGGCATCGGAGAATGTGGGGAGTAGATGATGCATCTGGGGCTGAGAGAGCTTGTGCATGGTGGTAGAGGCAGACTCAGAAGTGATGAAGGGACCTCCGAATCGTCCATATCGCAACGACGCTATATTATATCGTAGTGTTGAGAGATAGCGTATACTGCTTAGGAAGAGAGCTACTCACTAGAGCAATTCTCTGTTGAAACACGTCGAGACGTGATACACAGTTTACGAACCCGTGCTTGATCGAGCCTTGGCCTTGCTTAAACTTGCACCGCAACCTCCCTCTCCCAGATCATGGCAAAAGGAAGTAGTCCAGTCCATCTTGAGAGCTCCGGAGCGATGTCACTATCCAAGCGTACGAGATTTCGAGACAAGGGAGGTGCAGGCTGAGAATTAGACGCGTTGTCGCGGTGGAAACGATGGTAACTTCAAGTGGCAGTCATGAATCATTCCGTGGATCGTCTTCTTCCGGTGGTATGTTCACAGATATTACGCCAAACTTTTCATTCAGATCTGGGTGAGGGGCGTCGACCTGGTTGGTTGAAAGCGAGGCGATGGTCATGTTTTGGAAGAGCAACACGGGATAGACGCTCTCCGAGCCCACTGATAGGCTCAATGACATCATCATGCTCAGAGAGATATCTCTCTCTTCGCATTGTACACCCGTACACGACTGCTGGGAGATATTACCAGAACCTGAGGATCGTCGAATTGTGTAAGTACAAAATCAGTCTTTTCGCCGATCGCGACGTCGCGTCGCGGAAGACTGGAAGACAGGCAGAGGCATATCTTCTATGTTAGCGTCACTCGGATTCGAAGTGCGGACCGGGCAAGAACGAGTCGTGTTTGAACATTTCAATTATAACGCGGAGATTAAGCAGTACACGGGTACGGGCCAAAGGAAGACGTCCAGAGTCCAGAAGAGGAGAGCGCGGTAAAAATACATGTACAGAGAGTAAGAATGAAAGAAGTCAAGTGACGTTCGTGGATGTGTGAAAGAAACATCACTTGAAAAACCAGGAGAGTCGTGGTCGCGAAGTGAGAGGGTCATGGGAGGTATCGTGAACAGCGTCGTGTCGTCGAAGGGTCATGAGGGTGAGGAAAGCAGAACAAAGGAAGAGCGGACTAGAACGACCGAAGTGAATGGAAGAGTGGGCGAGGGAAGACAGGACGGGGCGCCTGTCATTGCATATTAGGGAGCCTAAGTGTGAGCGGGGGTGGAATGGAATGGAACAGGGCGTGGTGCGTGGTGCGTGGTGTGAGGCCTGTCATCGTGGACCCGCTTACAACCCTCCCCCGGTACCCATGCCCCCTCCTCTTCCTCCGAAGCGGTATCGATGGGTACCGGTACGACGCGTGCGTCCGCCGAAGCAGTTGCAGCAGAGGATATCGAAGATGACGTCGAATATCGTGACGATGATCTACACGACGAGTGAGCGAAGATAAATGGGGACAGAGGGCGAAGTAGACGTACGGTGACGATAACTGAGACAATGATCATGAGCACGCTGGCGATGGCTGAAATAATCGCCTCGATGGCGCCGCCAATGGCAGAAACGATTGCGCCCTGTGCATGATAGTGAAGAACGGAGTTGAGTACAAGGTGGTTCGTATTTGTTAGAATGCCAAGACACTGACCATGACAGTGAGTTGACTAGTTGAGTGTGAGTGATAGGTGTGATAGCGCAAGCGATGCGGGGATGGTGGAGTTGAGTGTGACGAGTTGGAGAGGGGTGTGCCTTGGTTTTATACTTTCAGCAGGACGTCCACGGCAGCTCCGACGGGAACTTGCGACGCGGGAGCGAACCCCACACCATACGTCACGCTTCCCCGCCAGCTGTCGCGTTACCGGTGTGCACGTGGGTGTGACCATTGCCAGACGCGGACGGGTGACGTCATGGAGGACTGCGGGAATTTGGAAACGTCTGGGTCTGGGCGAAACTGGCTTGGTGACGATGCTGACGTCATGCGTCATCGCTGGGGGCAATTGCAGTGGTGACGCGCAGCCGCTCCGTCTTTGCTGTCTTCCATCTTCCAAGTCTCCTTCGCTGCACCACTCCCACGCAGGTCGAGATGCGCTATATAAGAGGGCCGGTCTGCGGTGAATATATCGCTATCAGTTCACCACATACCCCTCCCACCCGAACACACACACACATACCCTTCACCACCACTACCACCTCTCTTCACGAATAATCCATAATGGTGAGTCCAGATCCAGTCTTGCCGCGCAGAAAAAGTGACTGACGACGCGTCTTCTCCAGGGTGCCATCGTATCAGCCATCGGCGGAGCCATCGAGGCCATCATCTCAGCTATCGCAAGCGTCCTCATGATCATCGTATCCACCATCGTAACCGTAAGCCGACTCACCTTCTTCACCCCAACGACCTTGCTGACCTCGCCCCCTTCTTCGCAGATCATCGTCACCATCTTCGACATCATCTTCGACATCCTCTGCTGTCGCTGCTTCGGCGGACGCAAACGCCGCACAGGCACACACCGATTCAACTTTGGTGGCAGCGGGCGCGGACGCGGCAGTCGTCGAGGCGGCATGGGCGCAGGCACGGGCGCGACGTATTAGGCTTTCGAGCTTTGAGCTTTGATTCGACTCTGTGATACCCTGCTCTCCCATGACACGATACACGTCTATGTATGACTATCTCACGATGCTTTCATGTTACACTAGAAAACGGACTTTAGTTTGTTGGGGATGAAGAAGATACGATATATACGCACTGTTGTTAATTATCATGACCTCTAGGTCCCTGCCTTGCTTTTCGCATCGTGTGCCATCAGGCGAATGTGTGAAGGTTGACCTCGGCGAAAGTAGTCGTCTGCCCAGTTGAGCGACTCGGAGTGAATTTGGAACGGGACTGCAAGATATGGGACTCTGAAAGCACAATAGTCAACTATGCAGGAGACGATCGTTGGCCTGCGCACCTTGGCAACCCCGTGGCCCGGCACGTTCAGTCACTACACAGGGTGCATCCACCCCGACATTACATGTTGCTCAAAATATCCCAATAACAGTTTTGTGATGCCCGAAAGACGCGACCGCAGGTGCCGGTGCCTAGCAGCGAGATCCTGGGCGAGACTCGGTGATCAGGGAGGAGACGTTGAGTTTGACTCTGGGCACGATGATAGTGTTCTCCGTCACATCATTGACTGGAGCGTGCGTCACGACGTGTCCTGTTCCCAAGGATCATTATGAGAAGATATCGACATCTCCGCCCTGGTCGAGTTTGCATTGTGAGTGTAATGGCATGGGTGTGTGGGCAGATACTGAGGTACATGAGAGAAACTCACCAGATGCCGATGGGATAGAGTCAAGAACTCATCTTCAACTTGATTGCTCAACCATGCGCGCGGGAACACCCTGCTCTTCACACACTCCACGAGAAGTCTTGTCTCCAAAGGTTATCACCGGAACGCACAATAATCTGCAAGTGCGAGCCGACGAAATATATTCACGCCGCGGCTATGGACTCGCCCTGATCCTCCCAAACTTGAGCTTCTCCACACCCTCGCCCTCTCGCCCAATCACACCGGACCCAAGCACGTCCTCGTCACTCAACCGCTCCAGCCTCACCAGCTCCTTCCTCACGTACGTGATCAACGCCTCCATCAGCTCCGGATACGCGACATACTTGTCCGCCTCCTCCGGCAAGTAATCATGCACCCCACTCCCGTCGTCCCGCTTCTCCTCAACCTCCAACCCGACCTCGTCCAGCTTCTTCACGCTCTCCACCATCCCGCCGACCAAATTGACGCTGCGCCGGAAGTAGTTCTGCGCGTTGGGCGAGGACGGGTACACGATCCCGCGCGCACCGCGTCCGCCGAGGAAGTTGCGCCACACCGCACCCGCCATCTCGACGTCCGAGTGCTGAGTGGTCCCGAGCGCGAGGTCGAGGGACATCCCGAGCCCCGCCCACTGTTCTTTGAAGATCTTCATTTGGCGCGTCACAATTCGCTCGGGCGCGTTGCCTTTTGGTCTGGGTTTCTTGCCTGGAATGGGTGGTGCAGCGTCGACGTCTGCGTCTTTGGCGTTGGGGTTCTTGTAGAACGCGATGGGCGGTCTGGGGACGGCGCGTGGGTTGTGGTTGGAGGGTTGGAGGACGGCGCGAACGCGTTCTTCGACGTCGAGGAAGAAGTGGTCGATGAGGCCTTGGATGAGGAACCGGGATTCGTGCGGTGGGAGGGCCCTCAGACGGACGGTGAGGAGCCAGACGTGCAAATTCGTGACGCTGAACCACGACTGGAACGTCGGTGGCATATGGCACTCTGAACATACCACGCGCAGTCAGACACCTCCCAGTTGCACTCACGCAAACAAACAACACAGATACGCACCGTCCTGCCAAAACGCCATGTCCTCATCCGGCTTGGGGCGACACACCCGCTCGTACATGTACAACGCCCGCCGTCCTGCCACCTGTTTCTTCCCGCCGTACCCAGTGACGCGTGACAAGCCCACGAACGCGCGCATGAGCGTCGGGTTTTCTTTCAGAAGTCCAGCGAGCCATGTCTGTTTTCTTGGTGGCGGATTTGGACTTGATTCTGGCGAAGGAGGGGGCGCGGAGGAAGATGGCACTTGGGACGAAAGCGTTCGGCGCGCCAGACGGATTGCTGGAGCGGGTTGTCGCACGCGACGAGCGACGATGGCCCTAGCCGCCATTGAAAAGAGACTGCAGTCGGTTGTATCTGTTCAATGGGGATGTTTCCATGATACGAAGTCCGAACATACCTGAAGTCTCTGGTCGAAATGCGGGTGGAAGGAAGAAGACGGCGCTTACGACAAATTTAATATTGTTTTGTCCTGCAGGCGTTACGCGTCCGGAGCTCGGCCCTCTGCGGCGTGTAGCGTCTCCAAAAGTTGTATTGATCGGAGCCGATGCTGGCCAAGAGCATAGTTTAGACAGTCTTAGACTAAGTACATGCACCGATTATGCCGGAATCTCGGCCGGTGAGACGCCGGAGAAATAGAGGATTCTTTCTTCGCACGCTCTGACATCTTCTTTCGCTGCCATCTTGCTTCGCTATTTACCTTCCATATTTCTAGTAAGTACTGGGACAGACTAGTACTCACTACTATCTGCTCAAGTTACGGCTCCTTCACCACCAAAAGCATCCCGAAAATACGTGAAGGCAGTCTTACGATGCTGACATCAAAATTCAACGTGCTACACGGGGATAGCGCATATACATACGACCTTTCAGTGCGTCCTACTAAACTTCTAACTCTTTGCCTCTGTCACTCACTACTGCTCGGTTTCTCAGGCCTCAGGCCTCAGGCACTTAACGTATCCCAGTGAAAGCTTAGCTGCTCTACACAGCTTGGGTGCAATACCTTTCCGCGATTTTTGGAGGACGCTACATACACCGCTCTCGAGCCCTCTGAGCTATTCTACCAACGGAAATGTGCACCCAATGAAGGTGCTGTTGGACGTTGTGATTGGCTTCTCGTCCATCTAGAAGTAAGTACTGCCCTGCGACTATTCAACCCGCTCTCTCAAACGAAGTAGAAAGATCGAGCATAGGCTCCTCGTTTCTTTTTATCGGCTGCTATATGGCCCGAGGCTCATCTGCACATATCCCTGTCACTGGATATCATGGATCCTCGTCGTTCGGTCCCAATAAGCCACGGGCTACTTTGTGTGTTCTGAACACGCTGCAGAGGTGCGGATCACTTCGTGTGCAAATCTGTAGAGCATTGCTCAGAGGAGTTTATACTTTTCAGGCATGATCAGGTCGATCTCACATTCCATGCTTGGATTGACTTGTCGATACACTCAGAAAAAGCGCCGACCTTGCGCTACATCTGACAGTTGACACAGTAATGGAGGGCGGAAGCGCCAGTAAGGCTGCCATGAGCACTCGGCCGGAATGTGTGGTCGTCCGTGGTTGGCTCTCGGGCTCTCGCTCCCTACTCCTTCGACCTTCGAAGCTCAGATCCCGGCAATTCGATATACCATGCCTTCGTGTAGAAGCCTCCAAAGCCGCTCGTTTAATTGACATGAAGTCGATCCGCGCGCCTGGCATATCAGGCTCTCTATAAACATGCACCGTTATCTGTCTACACGCCTGCCATTGCTGCCACTGGTACTCTATCTATACCCCCACCCAGATGGATGTGTCTCTCGCCTCAAGAATACCCCCGGATGACCTGGCTGAGCGCGGCGGACAACCACCCGTAGGTCACTATGAAGAAGATCCTCAAGCATCCGACAGCAAAGAAGGTGAGCTGTCCTCAAGGATATTCTTTGGTGCTGTGACTGAACATGCGTTACAGCCGTCGATACCAGTACGTGCCATAACCTTGAATTCTGAGCGAAATTCTGACGTCTTGGTGACCAGAACGCGACTCCGGCGAAATCAGCGAGACAAGTTCGACTTCAGGCTCCTGGTTTGACCTTGAGCTGTTGCGCGGAGAACTACCGGACCCTGCGGTACGACCTGATGTGACTAAAGACAAAGGTGAGCCGTGCATAGACGACCTACTTGTGATCACGACTAAGTATCTTCTTACGGCAGATGGTGATGGTACGTTTTGTGTGTCCTAGGTCGCAGGTGATTTTCTGATGCCTCGATGAGCAGGACGAGCCTCGGCCGGTGCGAGCAAAATTTGGACGATGTACAACGAGAAGGCAAAGTTGCAAGATGACGCTCTGGTCGCCCGCATCCTCGCTAGCATGAACTCTCTCCTTATATTTGTAAGTCTCGGAGTTACTCAATCAAAATATACCTGAATCTTTCACATAGGCTGGCTTGTTTTCTGCTGTCGTCTCAGCTTTCATTATTGAAAGCTATCAACTGCTGAAACCCGATCCCAATAATCTCAATGCCCTCTATCTTGCGCAGCTCACGCGCGAAATCGTCCTCCTTTCGGGAAGGGAATCATTACCCTCACCTCCTCAGGTTCTGGCCTCCTCGGCGAACGAGAATGCGGTGGCTGTCAACATTCTATGGGTACTCAGTCTCATCACGAGCCTGACGTGCGCCCTTGGAGCCACTCTCGTCCAGTCCTGGATGACCCGCTACCAGGAATTCATATCTGAACCTCCAGATGATGTGACACGCGGACGGTGTCGTGCACGGTACTTCGACGGCTTCACGCAGTACCACATGGAAGGATTTTCAACGTCCCTCCCCGCCATACTCCACGTATCCCTCTTCCTTTTCCTTGCAGGACTGGTGGTATTCCTCTTTCCGATCAATCGCCAAGTGGCGCATACTGCCATGGGATGCGCGATTGGGTGGTGTGTCATCTATGGCGCCCTGGTCATCTTCCACATGCTGGTCCCGAGATCACTCTACCACACGCCGCTCACCCGCTTCGCTTTGGCGGTGATCTCCTGGGTGGTCATCGCGTTCGTGATCTCCGTGCTCACATTGCTCTGCGTCATATTGATGACGTTCGACGTCATCAATTGGACAGTGACAACTGCTCGCGCCGTAGCAGCAGGAAAACTGAATCCTTTTGGGCAGCATATAACTGTGGCGTCTTTGGAATTCGTCAAGATCGTAGGGTTCATCGGACGTAACACAACCAGCTCCGGCGCAATGATGCTGCGGGATGAATACCTTCACACGTTCAGAAATGCCGGTCTGGAGCGCAGGATGAAGGATGATGAGGTGGACAGTAAAGCCTTGCGGTGGCTTGTCGTCCACTGCGGAAATCCCACCGAAATCCAAGACTTTCTAGAAGGAGTAGAGATCTTGGTCGAAAATCATCCTCCATATGCAACCGCCGTGTTGAAAATACCAGAATTAGGACTCCTTCTTCGCCGCCACCTCGAATCCTGTGCTAGACCAGATCCAAGGTCAATCGAGCGTTCGCAGAGGCATCATCGGATGGCCGCCACGGCACGCATTTTCTCTTCCATCTTCACCCATGCTCGGGCTAGAGCAGGCGCCGAACCGAACTTTTCAAAGCAGACCAGGACTTCGAACTTAGGATTGGCCTCTCTGTTTTTGCATGAGTCTAAATGGCTCTCAGTGATCACGGGTCTCCGTGATCACGAGGATCGCACTCTTGCCCTTTACTCGGCATGCTTTTTCAGTCTGCTTGTTCATTGGTCTATGACGAGCATCGCCTTTCAGATGAAAACCAACAAGCTGGCAATCGACGCCCCGGGAGATTGGTCTGTCGATCGGATGCTCGTCTTTGCCGTCGACGACTACGACGCAGTCCAGTGGCACCTCGACCAACCTGACGTAGTCCTGGTCACTTTGCTCCTTTCCAACTTCCCATTCCTCTCTTACCCCAATACGCTCCCGAAATCTTTCCGTGGTCCGTTAGGTCCACCGAAAGTGGCATACAAACTCACGCACATCTCTGCGACAGGAGAGACGTCGCCCACATTGATCCCCCACGTGGACATCCGGTGTGCCAACGACGTCGAGACGACGAAGCCAGTTCTACCTGAGACTGTCGAAAATGAAGGAACACTCCTCACTCTTTCCAAATTCCTCGACCAAATCCCGCTCACCGACATTACCACTGATGAGGCCGAGGTCCTTGCCCGCGTCGGGAGTGTCATCACCAAGGACGGCAGTGCCAAGCACACGCATTCTCAGCTGCGGCGCAATCTCATCCATGCTATACAACGATGTACCAAGTTCGAAGCTGAAGTTCCTGTGCATGACGAGGACGTATCAAACACGCCCAGCCCGTCGCCTGCCAGTGTGGCACCTCTCTTCCAGTTGAAGGAGCTGGTAGATGACCTCGTCGCTATCGTGGAGTCAATAATCGAGGAACCAGGCTGTTCCACGGATGTGTACGATCTTTGGGTTGCGAAAGACGTCGAGGATGCGCAAGATGTCCTGACACATTTGCAGAAGACGATATTGTTGATGTCGGAAGCCACGTCAAGTCCGAATACTGAACCTGGAGATGCCCCCGCAGGACCCCGCAGTGAGAAGGAGCGGAGCATTCGTGGAGACAGCTGAATATTGACCTAACTGCGGCACGCAGTCGCAGCAGGTCAGAATACGCAGCCGTCGTGTCAAGTGACAGTGGCTGGGAAAACGACAGATATTCATTCACGGGCCTGAAGTCTTTCACAGCGACTTGGAAATTTCGAAAGCAATTGTGATTGCTCTCTATGTATCCAATAGTCTTCATGTCTACGTTCTTGTTCCAGTCGGGTACATTGATGTCCTTGTCGATACAGCGCACTGCACTTGCACTGCACGCAACTCGGATGAAAAGTATAGTCGATCGTTGCCAGCGGCGATGAGTCGTCTCCTGTGTCTTGTCTGTCGTGACTGCGCTGATCCTGCAGCTCTGTGGCGAGGGCTGCACTGTATAAAAACGGTGACATGATCTTGATATCGCCGTCTTTCCTGCGTACCTGTGCGCTAAGTGGTGGCGCAAACGCGTCTACGTAAAGTCGGCGGCGCGGCCCTCTCTCCGACCTGCTCGATGACGACAACGACGGTCCAGCCACAGCTGCACGCGTCGATGACGAGGAAAGGCAGCGATGACTATAGACAGCGTGCGTGGGTGGCCCTAGGATCCGGTGGAACACGGAAGATTCAAGAGGGTCGTGGGTTTCGTTGTTCCGAGTCCTTGCGTACGCCGAGTGGGATGGAGCGCCGTGGGTGTATATAGGTCGTGCTTGGGTGTGGAGCGCGAGCAATACCCAACACCCTGCATCCTATCCTCTCTACGACCAACGACTCTTATACCCACAACGACTCAAAGCTACACATAAACACCGTCAGCGACACTCTTCATACCCGCAAACGCATAATCAACCACATACTACATACCAACGACCATGGTCAGTCCCGGATGGCATCCTCTTCAGCATTTCGGTCCAGCTGACGTCTCCACATTTGTAGGGAGCCATCGTATCTGCCATCGGAGGAGGCATTGAGGCCATCATTGGGGCCATTGCAAGTGTCTTGATGATCATCGTCGACACCATTGTCACGGTACGTCCCTTCGCCCTCTTCTCCTGCGTCCTGCCGTCCTGCTCTATCCCACCCCCTTCTCAAACACGTCTTCTTCTCGTCTCGACTGTTGCTGACATGTCTTGCTCTTCGTCTCGTAGGTGATCGTCCTCATATTCGACATCATATTCGACATCCTCTGCTGCCGGTGTTGTTCCGGGTCAAGGCGGACAGGAACACGGGGCTGGGGGTCGAGGGGGTATAGGAGAGGAGGAGTGGCATATTGAGGAGGGTGTGGCGAGTGAAGCCTGGTCAAGGTGTATGAGGATGATTGATAGAGCAAGGCAGATTTGAGGGGCGCACCATGACCATCACGACCAATCGACTGGAAGACTCTGCGCCAGTCATGTCTAGCGCAACATGCATCGTTTATTTGCTGTATTGATAGTATGTACCATACCCTCACGACTTGAGTAATACCCATCCATGCAGGATGTTGTAATTTATCTGTACATGTTTCTTGATGCTCTGCGAATTCGAACCACAGCACGAATGTAGGGCCACCTGCAAATTGACGCGGTCAATGAGAAGTCGTGCCAGCAAGTATAGTGCACGCACTACTTCTGTCATTGCCTGACGTGATCAGCACGTCGTCCTCGAGATGATGTGATTCATATCAGAGTCTTTACCGTCAGAGTAGAAACAGTTTGGGAGGTGGAGGGAGCACAGAAAGAGACAGAAAGGCGGCTTGGGGACAAGCGCCTACCTACTCTTCTCCTTGTACTGTGACCACCATCACTCGCCGCTATTCTTGCTCACTTCCGTGTCGCCTTATTACAGCAATTTCTCATGGCTTCAAAAGCAAAAGCCGCAGACGCGAAAGTGCCAGTTCTAAAAGGGCAAGAAGGTACATGAAGCCTTTCTTTCTCTTCGTCAGATCCTGACGTGCTCTTCTCCCTCAAACAGCCGAGGACGCAGTGCTCGACTACCTCAACAAAGTAAGTCGTCATTGGTCCCTTCCTCACGACCATGATGCATTCACTGACACCGCGACTGCGTATGTAGATGAATCGCCCCTTTGGCGCTGTGGACGTCGCTGCGAACCTCAAAGGCGCAGTGCCCAAGACGGCGGCACAAAAAATCCTAGTCGCGTTGGCAGAGAAGGGGAAAATAGTGCAAAAGTTGTACGGTGCGCGTTCTCATCTCAGCGCCCTTCTACTCTCTCTGTTCCTCGAAGGAGGTGTAGAGGGCAGAGAGCCATTCGCTGACTATATGCTCTGCATTATGTAGGCAAAACGACGTTCTTCGTTGCCAACCAAGCCAATCTTGAAGACATGCCTTCTGACAAGCTAGCCGGGCTCGAGGCGGAACTCAAGGAGATCGACGAGAAGAACAAAGAGCTGCAGATGGAAGTGAAGGCTGCTACATCAGGTGAGTATGGATATATGCGCCTTTTGGCCAAGCGTAGGATTGACGGCCGTCGTTAGAACTGGCGAAGATCAAGAGTACGCCGACGGATGAAGAGCTTTCTTCTCAGTTGGACGAAACAGCGGCTTCGGTATGTTCACTCTCTTTCATAGTTTTGGGATATGATTAACGTTGACTGGCATACACCCTACCACTACCGCTTGTTCCGCCCGCAGGTCAAGAAACTCATCGCACGTCTGGAACCTCTCCGCTCCGGCGCACCGCCCATCTCTGCCGAGGACCTCGCGCAACTGGACGCTGAATGGACGAAACACAGGGCAGAATGGGTACGCAGACGGAAGATCTTCAATACGTACGCTCCTGGGTCCCCTCCTTCACCTTTCCTCGCTGACTGAATAATGGGCGATAGATTTTGGGCTCTTGTAACCGACGCTCTCCCTCCTCAAGAATCATCCGCTTTGGCTGAAGATCTCGGCATCGAACTGGATACGCCTGAACATATCACTGTGGAGAAAGGCTCGTTGTGTGCTCCTCAGAATGTGCTTGGGAAGCGAAGGCGATAGGACCGATGACCGGGCGGTTTCTTGATCTTTGGTTCTGGACTTGCTGCGCTGGGTGTCTTCGCCTTGGATCCTCTGCTGTGCTGTGCTCTTGCTCAAGAATTGCTCTTGCGAAGGGACTCCTCTGGCTCTAGCGTTGTCATGCTCGCCTCGCTGTACACCTTGCTGCTACCTTCAACGTCTGTGAACGCGCGTACTTTCGGGCAAATTGTACACTTCCTCAGTCGTGTTGAGCCTCTTATGGTGTTGTACGACGTGTAGTTGATGTATATTATTTTGCGTGTACAAGTGTTATGTATGACAGAATGCAACTAAGATGATTTGTCTTCTCGGTCATGTCTCTGCGTTGTCGGCTTGGCGAATAGAACGTGACATGACGCATAGAATCACGGGCGTTACCGTCACAGTCATGCAGAAGCCCGTCACCAGTCGACGGTTGCTCGTTTCTCTAAACTACATCTCAGATCGCCTTGCAAAGCGTAACGGGGCCCCACAAATCACGAAAATACAAGCGGTACGAAAAAATTTATCCTGTCTCTCTCCTACACCAAACACTGATTCAACTTTCGTCCTTTAGCTCTGCACACCCACTAAATATGACGGTCCCACAACTCCCACCGGAGATTTGGGAAAGGATCATCGACGACATTCGAGAGCACATGGATCGCTCTATGCTGCTGGCCTGTGCTTATACCTGCCGCCTTTTCCTCGCCAGAGCTCGGTGGCATCTCTTCCCGAACGTCACCATCCGCTCCAGAGAGGAATTTACGCACATGGTCACCATCCTTACGGGCAACACTACTCTTTGTGAACGGGTTGCGAACCTCACAGTGCGTATAGACGATCCAGCAGACGATCAGACGTGGGTGTGCCTCGTCCCACAACGTCTTGTGCGCATCTTGCTATGTCTACAGTCTATCAACTTCGTCCGCGTCGATTTCACGAAAGTGATGGCAAATCCACACGCCCGAGTCGCGTTTGCGGCCGTCCACCATGTTCCTCGAATCAACGTCTATCGGCCCGTAGTGCGGAAGCCTACAGTTTACGCCGAACTTGCAAGGATGGGCTCTCTATCAGGTGCAACGTCCATGGTCGTGCACAGCCCAATCACCCACGATAACGCGCCCCTCTACCCCGTGAACCTACTCCTCCCGTCTCGCCATTCCTTTCACGGCTCCAAGCTTCGCTCGGTCCGCGCAACACTGCCCCCAACTATGCTCAACAGCCTCATCCGCTCAACCCGTCTCCCATCTGCGCCCAGTGCGTTCACAGAGTTCTTTCTCATGACACGCTGGCCATATGTGGATGTATCGGATAGGCTCACGCATATGGACACTCTCAGCCATTTGGGAACGCTGTAACAGGTGCTTTGCACGTATCCCGAGACGTCTACGCGTCATCCTAGGAAGATCGTGTTTCAACTAGACCTCCCGAAGGGGTCGCCGAAATGCGAGTTCGTTCTTGCATACGAGCCCAGTGAGCAAGGCAAAGTGCCGCAGAGATCGCTGCGCGTGACGGCAGAGATCGCAGGATGGGACCACGATGACGTGTTCGTCATCGCCCGTCTACTCTCCGCACCGGGTCTCAACCTCGTTCACTTCGACACGATCACACTCCGTTTGTTTACTTCTACTGCCCCTCGGTACGCTTCGGACGAGGATCTACCAGTGGATCTCGGTCAACTCTCTGTCTTGTGTCCCACAGCTAGCCTGGCCGTCGTTGTGGCGAAGTGGACAGCTATGGACAAGGCCTTGTCCCGCTTCGTTACGTCTTCCTCCTCTGCTCTCTCGTCAAAATCCACCAGAATCATTGCGCCTGTGCTACCACAGCTTCCGTTCCCGATTCCAGGCACGAATCCCACCGATGCATGCGTCGTTCCGATCTTGAAAATCCTCCTTCCTGCGTTGAGCCAGCGCGCAGTGGCTGAGCCGTGTGTCGATGGGAATTGTTGCTTTCATGTAAGAGCAAAAAGGTTAAGGTGAGTTTGTGTTGCGGTGATGTTTCCATGAAGTTGGAGCTGTCAGCTAACAGAATGCATTTTGTAGGAACGGCGATACGGCAGAGGAGAGACCACCGTTGTTCGCGTTGGCTACTTCATTCGTTATATGATAGTGCTCAGACTTCATAGTCTTTGCATCTAGACCATGTGGATACAAGACGGTACAGCGTGAAAGGAAGCTGCAGCTGAGTACCCTCTCTCTACCGTGACAGTGTGGCCCAGGTACCGATTTGCAGGCGCCTACTATCACGTGACCTCTGTTGATCTTTGAGTGGCACTGCCACGACTCGAGCCTCGAGATGCAGCTGAACTCGCTCCTTCCACCTCATACGCCAGCTGCAAATTTTAGCTGCCTCGAATCGCCGTATGTCAGTATGATGTTCCAATTCTCTGTATGACGGCACTAATCGTCTGTATACAGGCTCTCAGAAGCGCTGTTGGATGGCCCACTCCCACCAACGGCCGATGCTACGGCAGATACCATGGCAAGCCACGTCGAAGCCATTGCTCACTATCAGGATATGATATCCCGTCATCACGCTCGCATGCGTGAGCTCAGAGAACACTCTAATCGATTCACAGCCATCAACGCTCGACTACCCTTCGAGCTCTTGTCCACCATCTTCATTCTCCTGGTTCGCGCCGAAACAGCGGATATAAGGGACAGCTCGTGGCCAAAAGCTATGCGATGTGCCGATCTCTACCGTTGGTTGAAGTACACCCATGTCTGTCGCCATTGGCGGCAAGTTATGGAGGCCATCCCTGCTGTTTGGTCCTCCATCGTCGTCAATTTGGGGCGCAGAAGACCTGGCTTGGAAGACTTTTCCACCCTACTTTCTCGTTCTGGTCAACTTCCTCTTCATGTCTACGTCATAGCAGACAGAGGTAGCAGACGAGGATTCCACCGCCTCGCCGCCGTCCTGGCTGAGTCCCATCGCTTCATAGAGCTGTCGTATTCCACCGACGGTGACGAGCTTTGCGGCGTAGACTTGGAGCATCTGCGGCAACAAATCGCTCGTAGTACAGTTCCTATCCTTCGACGCCTCACCATCATCAATTCCCGCATCTTCGACGGCTTGATCGATTTCACTTTCCCCAGTCTCGAGGAACTCCGATGCTACAACATTCCGCTCAACGTGTACAACTCAATTTGCGCGCCCTTGCTCACACGCCTCGTGTTGGACACCTGGGCAGGGAAGCTCACTACGGACAAGATCCTGAAGATCATTGCGCGCTTTCCGAGCATTAGGTATCTCGAACTGTCGAATGCATGGCAAGGAAGACCCATGTATGACAGTATGCCCGGTCCGAGCTTTCTCAATCTTCCCTACCTGGAGGATCTCGTGCTTACGAGCGAAAACTGGAACTGCAAATGGGGTCGTCTATTACATCGACTAGGTCTACCAGAGACCGCTAGGATATCGTTTACTGGGAATGCAGAGTTCAAGGACATAGATGAAGTCGCATCCGCTTTTGGACAGAAAATGGATCTAGTTGGACCGACCCGCGAGCCAGGCAGCATCGGGCCTTTCTCTGCGCTATGGATGAGTACGTCCGAAAGCAGAATGTCCCACCAGCTGTGGACAAACGATGCTCTAGGTAAGCTTCTACCCTTCTTGATTCCTACGGTGATTCTAACTCTTTAATCTACAGAGCAGAGAGAAAACTTCATTCCACCCCAGTTCTCATTCCATGCAGAACCTGCTGAGGAATCGTCAAGTTGTTTCGTTGAAGACGTTTCTTACCCACGAGCGGCTGCCGTGAAAGTGATCTTCTACGATCGGTCAGTCGAGGCACAAGACTTGTTGGGGGTTGCCGCAGACCTCAAGCTCGTCGAGACTGCCTGCGTCAGAAACAATGATCATCTCCCAGGCCAGTTGACCGTTCTGGAGAAAGACGACCATATTGTTGAGGGCAGTTCTTTCAGTGTCTTCCCGGCCCTTCGAACTCTCCTTGTGTTTGGCTATGGAGATCTATCCCAGCCACACGCAGAGTATTGGAACGACATGGTGAAGACGCTCGTCAAACGAAAACAATCAGGCCAACCCATCAGCAAGCTCGTACTCGTTCATTCGGATTCGACGTCTAACTTCCCTCCGGAAGCGTTGGCGTCGTTGAAGGATGTGGTAGATATAGTAATGGAGTGCACGGATGAGGAAAGCGTACGCTCTGCTATGAGTCAGCATTGTCCTCGGACGTTCGTTGAACAGCTAGCCGCGGAATTATGGAAACGGGAGGACAATCAGCGAACTCATACTCTCCCAGATCAAGTACTCCATTGACGAAACCTGGATGACGTTTGTTTTCGAGTTTGGGTAATGACAGTCGTTGGCATGCCGATTTTATCTACTCAGTACCTTCTCAAAAACATGCATGTTTATCAGTTGCAAAATTTGTACTTATACACCCGACAATATTGAACAAGTTGAAGTTCTGTACGCGAGTAGTGCGGTCGCATCTCAGGCGCCCATCACCACGTGGCATTCTTTTTTTTCACCTCCTCGCTTGCTTGAAGTTGAACGTTGATTGTGAACGTCGCACCGTCATCCACTCAAAACTCGTCTTTTTGCCTTGTCATGTTGGTACGATGACATAGATGCTTCAAATCTGATACTGACTGCTTGATTGCAGGTCGTCGACCTCTGATGTACCGTTGGATGGGCCATTTCCACCAACGGCTGATGCCACGGCAGGAACCATTGCCCGTCACATCGATGCTATTGCACACCACCAGGATATCCTAACTCGTCACCACACCCGTATACGAGAGCTCAAAGAGCACTCGAATGGACTCTCGATCGTCAATAGTCGACTACCGTTCGAGGTCTTATCCATCATCTTCACAATCCTGGTTCGCGCGGAAACAATGGATCCGTGGAATGATTTGTGGCCGAGGCGACCGTCATTCTCCGAATTATCGCGTTGGATCAAATACACTCTGTCTGTCGCCGATGGCGGCGAATTGCTGAGGCCAGCCCTAGGGTCTGGTCCCACATTCCTGTCAATATGCAAGGCAATCGGCCTAGCTTGGAGGAATTCCGCGCCCTGCTCTCCCGATCTGGTCAAATCCCTCTCCACGTTTACGTTGTAGGCTATGTCGGAAGCTTGGACGCACTTCGCCGCCTCGATACTATTATGGCGGAATCTCATCGTCTCGTACAGCTCTCGTACGCCATCGACAATCCCGAATACGACGTGATACAATATCTGCGACAACTCACTCCGAGTCCATCTCCCACCCTTCGCCGACTTTCCATTATAAAGTTCGTTGTCTTCGACGGTTTGGTCGAATCTTCTTTTCCGTCTCTTGAAGAACTGAGATGCGACTACATCCCGCTCACATCATACAACTCAATCTCAGCACCTAAACTCACACGCCTTGTATTGAACTCTTGGCCAGACGAAAATTCCACGGAAAAAAATCATGAAGATTGTCGCTCGCTTTCCTGGCCTTCGGTATCTTGAAATTTCAAATGCGTGGGACGGACCCATGAACAACTTCGCACTGTCCAACCCCAACAATATCAAGCTACCATACTTGGAGGACCTGGTGCTTCTCGACAATAACCATGGCAACTGCGAGTGGGACTGTCTGCTCGACCGACTGGAACTTCCAGAAACCACTCGGATATTGTTCAGTGGAAACGCAGAGTTCGCAGATATTGACGATGTCGTACTTGCTTTCGGGAGCAAAATGGACGAAATTGGTGCTCCGCGTAAACAAGGTAGCTTGGCAGGACCTTTCTCCGCGCTATGGAGCTATACATCCACCGAGAGCACGTCTCATAAGCTGTGGACAGATCAAGCTCTACGTGAGTCGCTATCTTCTTGTTTTCTTTGGCTCCCTGAATGAAGCGACCCACTTTGACATAGGCGACAGGGAGACATCTATCCCACCACTGCTAACTTTCCATGCAAAACCTGGAAAAGATTCGATGGTTTCTTCCATCGAAGACATCTTCTACCCGCGGGCCACAGATGTCGAGGTATTTCTCTACAGCAGGACAGACGGAACGGAGCACGAGTTTTGGGAAGCAGTCGATGTCTTTCACCACGTCGAGACTGCTTGCATCAGAACTGCAGATTATCTTCCGGGCTGGTTGGAAGCGCTTGACGAAGACGACGATGTTGTCGAAGATAACTTTTTTCGGATTTTTGAGTCCCTCAAGACCCTCCTCATATTTGGGTGCGGAGATCCATTCAAAGAGCCTGCAGAATACTGGGGCGATATGGTGAAGATGATCATCAGACGGAAACATTATGGCCAGCCTATCAGCAAGCTCGTCCTCGTTCCCCGGGCCCCAGCCGTGGACAGATCGACTCGGAATGCGGCGCGTAGGACGATGTTTGATTTCCGTTCGGAAGTGTTGGCCTCGTTGAGGGAAGTAGTGGACGTGGTAGTGGAGTGCAGAGACGCAGGAAGCGTGCTTGCTACCATGAGTCAACATTGCCCGCGGACATTTGCTGAGCAATTAGCAGAGGAGTTGTGGAAATGAGAAGACTACTGTAGTCAAATGTCTCCGAACTGCTGTATCTTATCCAGAGTACTTCTAGTCCAGATTTTCTGCTCGTGAGTATAATTGTGATATCGCTGCGAGAAGACCGTAGTCATTCTAAAGCGTCGGCTCCATGATCATTGAGAGAGGTAAGTACGTATCCCAGTTAAAGTTTGGAGCTCTGAAAATTCGAAGTCGTCTTGGCAACGCGAGAGCGCTGGCTCTGCCAGGTTGAACATTGAGATTCCCACGCATGAGCGAGACGCACCACGCCAGTTTCTGGACTGCATCTGCATTGCATCGTAGGGTGCATCGCCACGAACCAGGACCGACAGCATAAGGTAATTCTGCAATAGACAACCGACGCATGTATCGAGCACTAAAACAATACCAGGTCTAACATGCCCCGCCGAGGAGACTCGTCTTCGGAGTCAAGCTATGGCCAAGTGATATCACCCTCTCGACGGCCCAGAGACCTCAACGAAGAGTTCGTGCCTCAAGAACAAGGCATTCTAGGAGAACCACTGTGGCGGTCATCTCCAGAGCCTGTTCTCAATCGACGCACGCATACCCCGTCCAACCTGGACTACCCGCCTCGTCCATCCGTTGAAATTCAACCACCGGACGTGATAAGCGTGCAAAGGGAATCTTCGACCCCCGTCAGCAACAGATCCGGACGACGAGGATATACCATACCAAATCCTAATGCTAGTGGGACGCCGTCCTCATCCACCCCTCCCGGTATGAAGATGTCCACACCAAACCGAAGCAGAACCGTGTCACCATTGCGCAACCCCATCTCCGACCTCACTACAAGTTTCGTCGTCCCTCCCCTTCCTCGAACATCTGCATCACGTCTTGGTACCCTTCCGAATCCTTACTCGGACGTAGGTTACACCTCCGGTGTCCCCCTTCAATCGCGATTAGGTGGACCTAGCTTCAACGTCACGAGAGCTGGATCTCAATCCCGTTTGGGATCCCACCTAGAGCCAATACCCCACTCTGATTCTCTCCCATCTTCTGCTAGCGTCAAGAGCAGCAAAGGAAAGAGACGGGCCAGAGTGGATACAGAAAGCGAGCAGAGCAATCAAAGCAAGCGCAGCAGCGACAGAAGCAAATCCGACAAGAGCAAGTCCGACAGGAGCCGCAGTGATAAAAGTGGCCAGAGCAAGAGCAAGACGAATGATTCCAAGAGCTCTAGCACCTCTTCATCTTCGTCGTCATCCTCGTCATCGAGCTCTTCTACGGAGAAGAAGTCTCGGTCGTCGGCTGCAACCGAACACACCATCAAGCAGGTCCCGTACAGGACTTCCGGGTCGCATTATCGTGCTCAGTCCGTGCCGAGCGTACCACCACTGCCCCAGCCGAATTTACGCACCATCGAATCCGTTCGAGAACAGGTGGCACAAGGCATTGCTATACGCGCTGTTCAGAGAGCGGAGACCGTAGATGGGACGAAGATTGGCCTTGTTATTACACTGCCTAGTACTGCAGGTATTCCCGCTGACGACTCTGGCGCTGTAGATTTTCTCTCCCTCATTGCCTCCAAGATTAACATGCTCATGCTGACCTCACAATACGTGTTCATCCTGGCTACCCCCACAAATTCCAGCCCGACGCCAATCGCTAGGCTCGCTCGTCGCCAGAGTTCTGCACGAACGGAATCATCGTCATCATCAGCAGTGGCCGCAACATACGCTCTCCAAAATCAAAGCCCCGTATTAGTCATCAGTTCTACCCCCGAATTTGTCGATCGAGCCACCAAGCTGTTGGCCGCCAAGTTCGTCGGACGTATTTCGCCTTCCCACACCGAGTTCCGCATGTCGATGCCTACACCCATCACAGCATCGGACTCACTCTACTTCGACGACACGCCAGCGCCGTCTCACCTCACATTCATCAACCATCTGAACCACTCTACGTACGACCAACCTGCAATGCACGACGTACTTCGGAAAAGCGCCACCGATCTCATCGATCCGCTCTCCCCTCCACCCCGATCCTTGGGCATCAGGCAGATCCTCAACGTCTCGCGCAGCAGGCTTCAGCGCATTACACCTCAAGATGCCCACGCTGAGCTCACAGAAGCGGAGGCTCCTTGGCCTGTTCTCATTGTGGATATTAGACCGGAGGGTGTCAGGAAACGCGACGGAGTCGTACCCGGTGCTTTGCATGTGGAGAGGAATGTGCTGGAATGGCGTTTCGATCCTAGAGGGAAAGTGACCGGGAGCATTGATGAGGATGGCAAGCTTATTACAGAGGAGGATCCGGAGGGTGGAAGGCTTGCCATCGCAGACAGGTGAGTATGATTCCGATCCGTTCGTCTTGGTCGACTCCATGCATATGTTGACGTCACTGATTCGCAGATTCGACTTGAGGATCATCATCTTTTGCACCGAAGGATATACCAGTTCGCTTGCTGCTGCAAGCTTGCTAGATATTGGACTGTTGAATAGCACCGATATTGTTGGAGGATTCATGGCCTGGAAAGCAGCCGGCCTGCCTGTAGAGTATATCTGATGTTCGCTGATTTCGTTCTGCTTTCGTTCTGCTACTGTTGTTGTCGGTGTACCCGTGCTTTATGTGTATTTCTTATCACTTAAATTCAAGGGATTGTTGTCTGGTTAAGACCTCAGATGACGCTGGCATGTACTGTGTCTTACAGCCATGTTCATATCTCTAGCTCGCTGTGGAGCCAAAGCGAATTCCATGTTCGCGCTTCGCNNTGCGAAGCGCGAACATGGAATTCGCTCGCTCCACAGCGAGCTAGAGATCTGAACATGGCTGTAAGTCCTTGGAAAGCACAGAATGTTCAGAGACGCCCGAATTGCTCTTGCTCTTGACCACCATCTTCTGCTTCGGTCTGACCACTCAGCGATCAACATCTCAAGATGTCTTATTTCCTCCCTCACCTTCCCTCTGGATGGCACGTCGACGAGGCGATTAAGTCTGAAGAGGACCGCGTCGTTGTCATTCGCTTTGGCCACGATTGGGACTCTCAGTGTATGACCATGGACGAGACGCTGCACGGTGTGGCAGAAAAGGTCCAGAACTTCGCAGTCATCTATCTGGTGGATATCACGGATGTTCCGGATTTCAACAAGGTGCGTCATAGCTTCCAACAGCGACGAGGATTGAACTGACGTAGGTCTAGATGTACGAGTTGTACGACCCTTGCACGGTGATGTTCTTCTATCGGTGCGTGGCAAACTTGGTTTTTCGGTCCTCTCAAGCTGATCTTCGAATTCTTTTACCAGAAATAAGCACATCATGATCGATTTAGGTACTGGTAATAACAATAAGATGTACGTTGATCTCGTTCGCTCTGATTCCTGCCTTGTCTGACATTCGTCGCTCAAAGTAATTGGGCAATGGACAACAAACAGGAGGTACGTCTTCACAAAGAGTTTGAGGGTATTGCTGTGCTTACTGCTGTTTAGCTGGTCGACATCATCGAGACGGTGTATCGAGGAGCGTCGAAAGGTCGTGGTCTAGTAGTCTCGCCCAAAGGTGCGCACCGTAATAATCTATTGCAGCTGCCGCGACTGACTTGCTCATGCGTTTTCTCAGATTACTCTACGCGCTACCGATACTAATTCTTGCAATACTCTCCTTCGGAGCGACTCTCAAATTGAGACTCTCCTTCGCCGTTCGGTTTGGCTACGCCCTACAAATCTGTGAAGACCTACATACCTGTATTCTACTGAGACGAAATTCATTCATTTGTACTATTTTTAGCACTGAGACTGCAATGCATTCTTAGAATCTCGACTACTACTTCAAGTCCTCAGTTGCATCTCGCACGTCGGAACGTGGGATGCGTCATGAGGGAAGTAGCTTTCTCGTTGTACACAAGTCTAATTATGGCTATCGGAGCTGCTACTGCTGTCTTCATCATGATCGTCCTCCTCAACACTATCTTTTCCAGCGCTGGCTTGGAGTTTCAAGATCTGGGCAGAGAGCCGCTCGATCTGGTCCATGAGGACGTCTTCAAGATGAGGATTGACATTCGCTGTATCTATCTTCGACTTGCGCAGAGATCTGTCGTGCGCGAGTCTGAGAAGGTACGAGACGAATCTACAGTGCATTGGTCAGCGACTGCCAACAGTTATTTGACACGACATCCGCGCCCAATCCACTTACAGTTCTTTTAGGAAAGCAAAAGACCATCCTTCCGTCCTTTTTGCTACTTCTCCCGCAATCCGGTCACCTTCACCGTCACCAAACATCAGTCCCTCGCCGCTGCTGGCAGCAGTATTGGAACTCTGGACTTTATCTACCCATCTCAAGGCAAACCGCTTGCGAAGGTCCAGACTGGGTAACCCGAACTCGTATTTGACGTCGAAACGTGAAGGACGATTCAAAATGGCATCGTCAATACGCTCCGGGTGGTTGGTGGTGGCAATGGTAAGAATGCCACTGTTTTGAGCCTGCAAGATCGGAGGTCAGACGCAAAACCTCGTGTCCAAATTTTTGAGAACTTACTAGACCGTCCAGTTCATTGAGAAGGTAGCTCCGAACTTTTGGAGTGACCATTGAGTCCAGATCCTCCAATATCAGTACGCAGGGTGCATGCTTCCTAGCGTGATTGAATATGAGACGGATCCCGTGTTCAGGTCCTTGCTGTACCGGGTACCGCCAAATCAGCATCGCTCGGGAGGGATAATCGGAGTAGACCTTACGAATGGCGTAGAAAAAGATTTCACATACAACGCAGCGTATCCGAACTTGTTCAAGAGGGCCTTGATGGTTTCCGTCTTTCCGTTCCCGGGCGGGCCCATGAGTAGCAGGCCACGCTTCCATGTTATGCCCAGCGCACCATACACTTCCTTGCTTTCGAAGAAGGTTTGGGTATCCCGCCTCAAATCTTCCTTGAGCTGCTCATCCAAAATCACATCCTCCCATGCTGATCGCTTGATAGCATGGAAGAGGACGCTGCTCTTCGCCCACTCTCCTCCCTCGTAGACCCATATCTCCTCCTTCAACGCACTGCCGTATTTGTACACCTCAGAAGCGAGCTCGCGCCCGACGTCGTCCGTAGATGCGGTGAATACGAGCCCGTAAAAGCAATAGTCGTTGTACCCGCAGGTCCAGGAAGCAATGTAGACTCGGAAAGGTGTGTTTTCGTACATGAACTCCAAAATCCCGGCGGAGATCCTCGGAAAGACTGCCTGCTCGTTCTTGTCTTTGGCGAAATCGAAGGTGTAGTAACTTTCGTCGGAGACGGGATCGGGGTGCGTGCCAATAGACTTCAAATACTCCTCGAGAGGAAACAAGGCCTCGGTGCAGATAGTGGTGGAAACGAGCTGAGACTCGCTACCATGAACTTTCTTTAGGTGCCGGATGAGATTGAGTTCAGGGTTAGAGACGGCAGAGTGAAATTGGTTCTGGAGTATGTCGGAGAAATGACGGTTTGACATGGTGAGATGGAAGGTGCACTGTTGAGTAGATAGGGGAATGAGGCGCAGTTAAAAAGACGACCATGTAAGATGAACCTGTGCTTATGTATTGAGAGGCCATCCAAGATCCGGGGTCTTCATATACGGGATTCCAAATCGCTAAGCGACGTCCGCTCATTGTAAAGGTCGACGGTGCTCGCAGCATAAGTTGATGTCTCTTGCCAACGGCGGAGGTGTTTTCGGATATATCTTTGGAGGATAGTAGGGTCCAAGCATACGAAATTCTGGGCTTTCTGATACGACCATTCTTGAGTAACCTGTAGGCCAGCCTGCGTCAGAATCCTAGTATCCCACACCGCATTAGACAACTTGTTTGGTCAGATACGTGAATCGGTGTCACTAGCACTAAGGGGGGTAGAGAATAGTGGTAAGATGGTCCAAACAACTCACTTGCCACAATCTCCACATGACCAGCCACCATTCGGATCCTAATACACCTCTCTGGTAGTCATTCAACAAGTAGCACAAGGTCTCACGAGAAGGCAGAATTTTGCCTGCCACCATGATGGAGCAACGGTTCAACAGTTAGCTATCGTGAGCGCTGGTGTACTGGAATCAGACTCACGGGACCTTCTTGACGGATGCCAGGACATACAGTCAGGAGTGCCGAGGTCCACGACGCGAGCTTCAACAGCCATAAGAATCATTTGAAAGGACAGCCTCATCTCAAACCCAGGGTGACGAGAAATGAGCGGTCCGACGGCGTACGGTCACGCCATGAGGTGTGGACATTACAGCATGGCGACCGTCGGTACGCCATCTTGTCATGGGAGTGGTGTTGTTCACCGCTTTATATACGGGCTGGTTGCCATTGCTGAAGAAAAAAGAACGTAAGTATTCAGGATGAGTTTAAAAACCCGAACTCGGGGAATAGCCGCTGAAGCCATCCTTCCGGTCGCAACGGGCCGGACTTCCTCTCTCACTTTCAACGCGATGTGGGCGCGACCTGACTTTCTGCGCCAGGATCATCTGCATTCCGCTGTCAAGTCATGATCACAAATACGAGGCGCGAGAAGAGCAGCACTGAGGCTAGATGTTGATAACTGACGAAGGCGTCCAAATAGCTTCTATCGATGATCATTGAAGGACCGTAGTACCAACGGGCCCCAAGATACGTTCGCAGACTAAGAATCGCAGTCGTACCTGAGTACCTCAAGATTATGTGGCGGAAGAATATAAACATCCATACCTGCCCATCGTTTCAGCTCTCGTGCATGCAATGGAGATGTTGCTGATGGAGAAACGTACAGTCCGCGTACGGCGTCCTAGTGCGGGTGGCGTAAGCCAAGAGTCAAGCTAGCAAGTAAGGTGCGACGATGGTCGTGACAGCGGCGACGATCTCGCACATCTTGCCAACTACTTCAGCGTTACACCCTCCTGATAATCGACGAAACTATATCGCGTCCACAAAGCGGAGATTGACGTATGATTGCATTCATCTATCTACAGGTGCGATGAACATAAGCTTAAGAAGTAGGTGGGATTTAGCTTTCAACGGACCTAGGCACAGGTGACACGTATATGTGGAAGACGTTGGCAATACGCTGAACCGTGAAGGTAGATGGAGAGTCCATGGCTAAAGATAGTGACGAAATGGAAAGAAGCGCGAAGAACCGCACGAATGAATCTGGAAGGGTCTGTGTCAGAATCATGTAAGGGGAAAGAATGTACTCTATCGATGCAAGGAGAGTGTGGTGAGAAAGATGGGACGATAACATGAGAGCGAACGGAAGTTCTCTTCAAGACTGATTTGCTTCTCTATGAGAGAGGGTGGTGCTCCAAGCCATAAACGGACGCGAGGACACTGGCGTCAATGACTGCTTCGAGGTCCGCATTGCGAATGCAGTAGCTGTTATCGTACGAACGAGTGTACCCTGCAAGACATCGTCCAACAGCACATCGACCAGCTACGCAGGAGACGTCGGAGACACCTTGAATCGCGGTGCAATCGACGTCGCGTGAAGAGCCGAAGGTAAGAGGGACGGTGCATCCTCCACCTGACGCCAGCCAAATATCAGCAAAGCAATTGCCACTGAAGTAACAAGTGGGACGCACAGCTCTCAAGATCAGACTGGGTGTCAACACACTCCCACGCCTGGGACTTTCCAAATACTCCGCACGCGGTATAACCAACTTTGCAGACGGAGTTCCTCTTCGCATACTCGAGGTCGCGCTTGACAGGAGCAGCAGCAACTGAACTGGGACAGGCTGCAGCGCTGATGCACTTGCCATTGCACACAATGTTGGGCGCAGGGCATACGCAGTCGGTAGGAAATGCTTGTGGTGTTCCAACGAAGCCATCGCCGCACGTGAACCCGCAAACATTGCTGATGACGATGAACAAGACCATCGTTAGCTCTTCAGCACACCAGGAAGTACAAAGGACACATACTTCGGACTACAGACTGGACCGCTGGAGTGGTCGGGATATGTGCACGTCCTGTGACTCGCGGAGCTCAAAATCTATGAATACGATACGACTGGTCAACAACGGCGGAATGTCGTGTAGATAAACCGAACTCACCAGATTCGTTAAAGCCGCTTGTGTTGCATCCGCTCCAGCAACAGCAACGGCCGCAATCGCCACTATATTGCTGCTCATGAAGTCCGCAATCCCTGCAGTACACAAGCACACATCTAAGAAACGGTTGGACGTCAGATGGTAGCAGGTGAAGCCATGAGAACCGCATACTGATAATACCGATAGTGACTGGAGGTATCCCATTCACGATATGGACAGCCAGCGGCTGGTTGGCCAACGAGGCGCAAACACTGGAAGTCTCGCGACTGAGGAGGGAATGTAGAACGCGAGCATTCGCAGAAATGGCGGATAGCGCGAGGAGAGCGAAGTTGGCGACGCGCATTGTAAAGTAAGAAGAATGAGGACAGGACGACGCGGTTCAATGGTCCTGCATTTGCTCCGCCTCGTATTCATCTTGTTTTACTTAATCCAGAATGCAAACGAACACGCACGGCCCTCCCCTCAAAGGAATGGCCGAGAGCAGAGTCCAGAGGCCGCCACCAAAACAGGCACAGTACGACGCGAAGAAATATTCGTAAACCCGTCAGGCACGTCTTCTCTTCTGGGCCGTCGGGGTCAATTCCGGGTTTAATGCCGATCATGATTGACAGGATGCACGGATTGGTGCTATTATGCCACAGATCGACCCCGGTTGACCATACGATACCGAGAAGAAGACCCTTGCAATGTTACATGCTGGGGAGTCTGGTGGTGTGCATAGCCAAGAAATCCGAATGGCGTTGCATCTCTTGAGTAGCAGAACATCAACAACGTGTTCAGCTAGTAGAGCTTGACAATTGTACTCACTTGTTCCCCGAAGATGATCTACGGCGGTTGCACATCGCGCAAGAACGATCTGATTGAGCCGCTCCAAAGCAACACTCTCCCCTTGCGCTCGTAATACAAGGAGGTCGGGGCCTCAATGTCTGATGCGGCAAACGCTCTGGTTAGGCTTGGGTTAGGCTCTTGGAGGCGAATGCCACGACCGACTTGCTGGAGGAAATCTTCTAGTCAAGCGTTGTTGAACGTTGCATGCCGGAAGAATGGAACTTCGAAAAAAAACGTTGCGCAAATACAGAGCGCTACTACTGATGAGTCATCGACACTGTGGGGCGTGCACTTTAGAAGTAATGAATGAAAATTGAGGGAACAAGAACACACCATCGCTCCTTTACGACTTATTTGCTGGATTTCGACCATGGCTTCGTGACCGACAGATGGCACTTGTATTGATGGTAGCATAATAACAGCAGCACATTCCAAAGCAGAATGGGATGAGAAGCAAGGTCTGGGCTGGGTGTTCGACGTTTAACGTTCTTGGGGTGAAAATTTTGAGGAAAGGGCGGGCATATCCAGGAAAGGCAAGCCCGCCCTCCAACGCTGTCGGCGTCTGCCGATAAGATACGCGCCCATGGTGGCGACATCTTCAAGACACGAGCACATCTCATACACCGACCACCACCATCCATCATGTCTTCAACACGGCCTGTCGTTTTTATGGACGTCAACATTGGCGAGACACCTGCTGGACGGCTGAAGATGGAGTTGTTCAGTGATATCGTGCCCAAGTACGTAGATCTCATTCGTTTCATACTGGCTGAACGCTCACCTCTGTGCAGGACGGCGGAGAACTTCAGGCAGTTATGCACAGGAGAGTACAGGTAAAAGTTCACGAAAGAAGGGGCCGTGCACTATCTGACCATTCACTTCTAGAGTGAACTCCCGCCCACAGGGATACAAGGGCGCAATATTCCACAGGTGAGCCATTCGAGTTTGTTTATGCTACCGCGCTCAGCTCACACAAACTAACATCAGCGATAATGTATAGGGTGTAAGTAGTCATATGCTATGACAATAATTGTCAACGTATTAACACGTCGACAGTGTACCCAATTTCATGTGTCAAGGTGTGTACAGCTTCTGCTTCGACACTCTCTGTCTGATACTGAAGGTGGCACGTCCTCCCATAGGCGGTGATTTTCTAAAATCAGATGGGACAGGATCGTTCTCAATCTATGGAGACAAGTTTCCAGTACGTCGCTGCTATGTTTTCATCAGTAAATACGTCTGCTCATAGACATCAGGACGAGAACTTCCAGGAAAAACACGTAGGACCAGGTCTCCTCTCCATGGTTCGTCTTCGCACCCACGCTTTCACTCCATGTTCTTCGTGCTAGCTTCTCATTTATGTTGTTGGTATCAGGCGAACTCTGGCCCCAACACCAACGGGTGCCAGTTCTTCATCACCACTGCGAAATGTGACTTCTTGGACGGCAAACACGTAGTGTTCGGCAAGGTCATCGACGGAATGCTTACCCTTCGCAAAATCGAGAATGTCCCCACCGGGCCCAACAACAGACCAAAGTTGGCCGTGAAGATCGTAGGTGAGTGCAGATCCCTCTAGGGTGTCACAAAGCATGTTCTGACCTCATCGCTCCAGAATGCGGCGAGATGTAGCGCGAGATATCCTGTACCATGTTATGTAGCGTACAGCGCGTATCCTGACAGATGGGTGATATCATTTCGTGTACTATATATGTTGGACACGCTGTATTTTGTGGAGAGACATATGCTCAGAATGCGGGCGCCTGTGTACATATGCAGGCTGCTTGCTCCGGGCCCTTTGATCACCAACCGCCACCTGCTCCTCTCCAGCTGGACGATGATGCGCCTGTGACAGCAGAACCCCAGCTAGATATTTCTCGCTATCTAATCGACTTCCCTGTCCTTTCGAATGTTGTCGTTCACCTCGCTGTTTCCTCGTGTTGTCCTGCGGCGGTCATGGAGAAACCTCTACCACACATCCCCGCACCCACCGGAAGGCCTCATCAGTCGCGCAGCTTCACCGGCTTGACGATAGAAGCGCAAGAACACCTCAGACAATTCATATCGAGACTTCTGGAGGACGAAGAGTCTGTATCAGCTCGTTCCGAGTGGGTTACTGCGCTGGAGAGCGCGTTGCGGGAGCTTGGGGACGCCGTATTCACGAAAGGATGGCTGGCGGGGTTAAAGCGAGCGAAGATGTTGAGGAAAGTTATACGCAGGCAAGAAGGCAGTGGGCAGAGCAGTGGGAGCGAGAAAGCAGTCAGCGTGAAGAAGACGGAGAACGATGAGCGAGCCGTGGTTGTACCTGTCCCCAGCACTTCCGGCCCCTCCTCGAAAGAGTCCCCAGAATATCGAAGGAACATTCTGGATACCCTTCACAATCTTGTCTCAAGACCATCATCCCCAACACCGAAGCCAAGGATCCGACACCTTTTACTGACTGTCGCTCTTCACAGTGCGCAAAGGGAAGAGAACATAGTGTTCAGAACGTCCAGCGCGAAATGCAAGTTTACATCCGGAAGATTCTTCTTTCCACCCAAGGAGATGTCGAATGACGGCTTAGAGAGCATTCTGTACGGTTTGGACGAATGGAATGGTGCGCATAACTACGAATGGTGTGCCTAATTCGTACTGACGCTTTGATAGTCTCCCTCGCGGACGAGGATGCTCTCCAAATCGTCGGTGGAACCTTTGTCTTCAATGGAGTGGCATCACCCGAGCAACATGACATACTTCGCAAAGTGCTGCGCCTGGCGGTTTTCATGTATCTCTCTATGCTCTTGGAACAACACGTGTTATTCGACTCGCATGTAACTCTCCGATTCCGAAAACCAGCCCTCACACCCAACGGATCTCCTGCCCTCCAAGCTGGCCCCGCTGTGCAGCGCGCATTAAGCACGCCTCAGGTCGGTCACAAGCCGAAGAGGGACTCGGGGAGCAGCTTCTGGTCGTTCTTGTCGAAGAAGAAAGACGATTTCGTTCGTCGTGCTGCCGATGCAGCTCCCTCTCTTGTTCGCAGAGGTTCCTTGGATCTTCCCCTAGCCAACTCGCCTGGTCAACCGCGAAGATCTGAGGACAGCCCTCTGCGTCCTCGCAGGTTATCTATCATTGGTGACTTACGCTCGTCCTTCCTACCACCACCGAAGGAAGAGCCCCCACCCGAGGACCCGCCTTTCAAATGTGCTATGGACGCGCTGAAGAAGTACGAATCAATATTATCAACTTCTCCCGGTATCACCTTCAGGCCCCCGCCTGTACTCGTCAAACTTGTCGAAAAAGAGAAATCGGATGTCGAGCGCAGGCTCACCGGAGACGAGAAGGCCGCTCTCACCAGCTTACTTGGTTGGACAAACAAGGCTGCGAAGGGTAGTGGGATGACAGGCACATCTGGATTTGTCCTTCAGCAAGGTCTCTGCGTGCTGTATTCGGAATCTGTACCAGTTACACCTCCTGGTACATCTAGACCCACCACTCTGGCTAATCATCGTACTTCTTCCTCTCCTTCTATTCCTCCTGTGACTGCCCCTCAGAGAACCATTTGCTCTGGCCGCACGGGTAGATGGCTCACGTATCGATATTGGGGACGCGGCGCGTTGAGGGACGAATGCCTTGGAGACACTGTCATACGGTTATGCAGCTCGGCGTGCGATCCTTGTCAAGAGTCGAAATGTCCCTGGAAACGAGGAGAACATGAGATGGTATGGACGCACGGTAGCAGTCGAATCACTGCTATTACCACCTTCGACCCGGAAGCTGACCTACAAGATTCGTCCGACGATGCAGTGGAGATGTGGGAGAGTTGTCAAGTCTGCGACAAGCAGTCTAAGAAGGAATCCATGTCTGACGGGTCGTAGTATGTCCTCGCTTTGCGTTCCATGCACGGGATTTACTGACATCACTTTGTTAGTCTATTTTCTTTCGCCAAGTACTTGGAGCTTCTTATTTACTCTCCATCTTTGATCAATCTGGCCACGCCACCATGCGAGCATACATCCCTACCTTCGCGGCCATGGGCTCATTTGGATTCACCGCTTCCAAGAATGCGGGTCAACATTGTACGCAACTTCGCCTACAAAGGCCGGAGTATCTCCTTCTCGTTATCGACCGTGGAAGACGTCTTCGAAGTGTCCATCCCGCGACTACGAATCATACGCGGACGACCTATAGAGAAGGATGAAGATGCCCCTCAGGAATCAAGTCTTACATCAGAACCTGAACGTCGAGCGCTGAGACGGGAGATCATGAAATGGTGGCAGGGTTTGTCTGAGCGCATAGACGAGCTTGTATGTCCTGTCTTCGTTTGTCTCTCAGGCGTGGACTGACGCTCAATAGGAGGCCAATTTCGTTCCTGAGACGACGAGCTCTTATCACAAATCACTACCACGACTTCCGTCTGCCAGCATTGACGATGCGTATGATTTCCTGGACGATGAAGATAACGATGATGGCGCGGTGACACCCAAAGGTCGTCCCATGAACCTACCTCCCCATCCTCCGAACACACCACAGACTCCGCGAGTGGCCTCCGGAAGTAGCGCGTCCTTCCCTTTCTCGGGCAATACTGACGACTTGGGGTCCCCTACCACGCTCGAAGCGCTGACGCCATCTACTTCTGCTATCACTGTCACCGTCACTGGACCAGAACCGAAGTCCGATTCCCTGCAGCTGCTATCCAGTCTCCGACATGCATTCCAGCGCACGGAGCGGTATTTGTATGCGGAGCTCGCGCACACACCAGAAGACTGTCTCAACGACGCGCGTCGCTCATTCCACACGGCTGCGAAAGGCGCCACGAGACGGCTGTCTGCGTGGCAGACGAAGCACACTCCTAACACTCGCCAGGATTCTGAGTTTTCTCCACCCGAACCTGGTTGGTGGGCTACAGGATGTCATGCTGTACCCGGAAGTAGTGTCATTGTTCGGGAGAGCGACTGGGGAAGTATTATAGCTTTCACGCTCAGGTAAGGTCCTCGCGTGATCACGCAAGCCAAAGAACTGACACCCGAAACAGCTCCCAAGACTATGCCCATGTGTTGACGAGCATGTCATCCAACCGGTCTCAAACCTCATCACCCGCTCCGCCTCCAACACCAACCGCAACCCCGAATGAAACTCGATCTTCTTTCTTCTCCAAGGGGAAGTGGTTCGCCTCTTCGGCGCCGTTACCAGATCCAGATCAGGAGGGCGGGGTATGGCATGAGCCGGAGGAGTATTCCGCCGTCATCACCAGAAAAGAGCATCCGAAAGATCCCACATCGCTTCTCATGACCATACCGGACGTCTTACGAAAGACCCCCATGGATTTATCATCGTTACCCGCTGCGTCGAGGTTCACCACTTTCGGTAGCAATGCCAGCAAGTCCCCCATACCCCCTCTTGCTCGAGCAAAGGCTGAAGTCCAAGTGTCTAGGCAGGAGGCAGACGCTCTGCTGAGCGGTGTATCCTCTGAAGGAGTGGACAAGATCATCTCCGACCTAGGAGCGGTCAAGGACGATCCAAGGTCAAGACGTAACTCAGCATCCGAAAGCCATACGTCTGGGACGAGCTCTTCGTTCTTTGAAGCCAACATTCGCCGCGGCAAGGCGTCTTCGATTCTTACGACTGATAGCGATATCTCGACCGTTGGAGCTGCGAGTTCTGACAGTCACTCAAGTGCCCCCGCACCACCTGTCCCTCCGAAGACATCTGAGCACGTTCCCAACACCCCTGGTACCGAGAACGACCCTCCTGCCACTGACAGCACCATCTCTAGCAATGGCTCGTCAGTATCGGAGACGCTGGGCAACACTCTCAGCGCTGCACTTCGCTATATGGTCAGAGCGGGTGAGGTACCGACGGTCCCTTCGAAGCATCACCATGGTCTGCTGTCGACAGCTCTACCGGCCATAGACGAGAGACCGCACATCAAGTACGACTGGACGATTGGCAAACGCCTCAAGTTCAGCTGCACAGTGTACTACGCCAAGCAGTTTGACTCTTTACGACGGCGGTGTGGTATTGAAGAAACTTTCTTACGGAGTATGGCGAGGAGTGAGAACTGGACGGCCGAGGGTGGAAAGAGCAGGTCCAACTTCTGGCGAACAACCGACAATCAGTACATCATCAAGACACTTGTCAATGCTTGGAACGTCGCTGACTTGTACGTATCTCCCCGAACCTTTGTGACGTGGTAGCTGACTGAGCTATCCCAGGCAAGTGTTGATCGACCTTGGGCCATCGTACTTCCGTTACATGGACACCACTGCCACCAAGGCAAGCGTTCTCGCCAAGTTACTTGGATTTTACACCGTCGAGATTCGGAATCTGGAAACCGGGAACGTTCAATCGAGGGCTGACTTGCTCGTCATGGAGAACCTGTTCTACAACCAAAAGATCGGCAAGACTTTCGATTTGAAGGGCATCCAGGGGCGAAAAGTCAAAGCCGCCTCCGGAGGAGACAATGCGCCGTCCAAAACGTTGTTTGACGGAGAATGGATTGAAGGTGAGATCCCCTACTTCCTTGGATGTCCCATATACTGAAATCGAGTCATACAAAGGCCAACAGCGCGCACTCACGCTCGTGCATCCCCACTCCAAAGCCATTCTCACAGAGGCTATCAAATTGGATTGCGAATTCCTTGCAAAGAGCAACATCATGGACTACTCGTAAGTCTGCACGTTAGTTACTTTGCGTCATGCTCAATATCTCCAGGTTACTCCTCGGGATCTGCGAAGAACGCAAGGTTATTGCCTGTGGTTTGGTAGACGCCATAGGTACGGTGGCTACCTCGTATAGCGCACTCACTCTCAAGCTGTTTTATTGCAGGCAGCTACACGTTCGCAAAGACCTTGGAGTACAAGGCCAAGCATGGCCTTAGTTCAAGCAAAGAAGTCACCGTCGTTCCGCCAGCGGAGTATCAAGAACGGTTCGTCAATGCCATGGACGACTACTTCGTTGCTTGCCCGGGTACGCATCAACAGTTGTATGCCGGTTCTTTGCTGACTGTCCGCGCTGCAGACAAATGGTCTCGTCCGCTAGATGATGCATCGGTCTCAAACGATTGGCGGAAACTACCTAGTGTGTTATAATGTGATACTACCCTGTATAGTATATCCTCGTCAGTTCATCTCATACGCTCCTACTAAACATCTTCTCACCTTCGGCTCAGATGCCATGTATTACACTACTTTGTCGCTGTGCTTGCGTTTCCTGTCCAAACTGCACTGTTTTATATCATCACTCCCTCCCTGTTAACTTTCGTGGTCGTCGTGAAAGTCGGGGGCACGTT
>RWJN01000301.1:0-41351 GCA_004332605.1 Steccherinum ochraceum
TCATAGGCTATGGCAATACATGCCAATTAGGTGGAACTTAGATGAACTACAAGAAAAGATTTTTCCAGATGTTGACGTAAATATCATTGATACTGTTCTCGCAATCACATCCTCGGCCATATCTTTCGTTAGCAGTGTTCATATTATCTTTCGTCGTCAACATCGTCCGTAGGTACAACTGTCAAGAATTGGGCAATATCCAAACCTGGCCTCTCGCACACGAACCAACGGTCCCCAAATCTCTCTTCTGCGTCCACCGCTTCAGCCTCCTCGCGTGTCATTGGGAGGGGTTGCATTGACACCACCGACACAATATTCCGGACATCGACAACGGTGAGTCCTTCATCATTGAGATACTTGCAGGCGGCCAATGTTTTGAAAGATTCTTCGAACAGCTCTTTGTCGATGTCAGAATACAACGAAACGAGAGCGAGCGAGCGGGTCTGCCCAACGACGTCGAACCGGAACATGAACCTGACTTCGCCAAAAACATCTCGCTGGCTGACGGCATCTTTTGGAGGACGTATCTAAGGTTAAAGTGAGCATTGTACACTTGTAATAACGATATCAGAGCTTACCTTCACCATTCGCGAAGTGCGTAAGTTCTTCAGTGCTTTCCGCTTCTCTTTCCAGGCAGACCGAGCGATTTGCCCGTTCGGTAACTGGACACGGGCCCACCTCTCTACCTTAGGGCTGAACACCTCAGGAATGATGGTGCCTTCACTGCGCAAGAATGTGGCAAGTGCTCGCAACTCGCAATCCCGTAGAGGACGATGGACTTTGTCGTGGGCAGCCAGCAAACGGTACCCTTCGCCAACATCGTATGATGTTGCGGGAACTTTCTTTTTCTTCTCCAGGTCGGGAAACATAGCCTTCAGAGCGTTCACTTGGGCACGTACGACATTGCGCCGGGACAAATTTGCAAACGGGTTTGACGGCTGACGGATTTCTGCTCCTAGATCCCCGATGAAGCGTTCCATTGTCCACTGCGTATACGCCCATAGAGGACCCATACGAAAAGTCTCGGGACCAAGATGCAGAAGCATGTGAATGCTTTGCCGTACGAAATGGAGCCGGTCAGGTGCACGCTGATAGTAGAGGAGCTCGAAGTCAACGCAGAATTGTACAAGTGCTTGGTGTGCCTCTATGAGTTGCTCGTAAGTAATGTCGCGCTGTTGAATGATGCGCATGGCAAACACCAGCTGACAGAAATGTCGCCAGTACTTGGTAGGCATTACAGCTCGGAAGACACCTGGACCAAGGACAAAGAACCATAGAAGAAACTCCCATGCCTTGTAACCCGAATTTATCTTCTCCGCAGGATTACGGGGAGGACGGTCGAAGGAGCCGGGAAAGTACGGTGTCGCAGCGGCGACAATTTTACCGTGATCCTTCCATGTCTTACCCTCCAGAACTGCCCAGTCCCAGCTAGCTTTACTATCGTTACCCTCCGCGTAGAGTGTACCGCGCCATAGGTTATGGAAGAGATCGGTGAGGTTGAGAATGTGATGCATGCCGTCGAGAACAAAGCATGATGGAACTCGGGTGATCCGCCGCAAACCACTGAATATACTTGGCTTCACGATGCCTGTCTCGAGCCGTCGCTCGTGATACTGAGTGCGATTTGCAGAAGCCAACAAGTAGCGCAGATTGCGCTCATACCTGGGGATGTCGACAGGTGTAGGATTTTTGCGCAAGTCAACGTCGGGGTATCCGGTATATCCGGATGGCTGAAGTGCAGCAGGAAAATAGTGGTTCCCACCGTCCTTATGTCGTCCTACCTGCCCACAGTAGATTCGACAGCCACTCCGACCCTGGTGCCCTGTAAGTCCGTTGATGGACGACATACCAGGACCGTCAGCAGCACCTATGTGGAAGTGCAAGCTTGACGTGTACAAGCGATTCTCAGCACTATTCCAGATACGAAGGCCCTCTCGCTGAAGGGCGGAAAGGTGGTGCAATCCTGGATAGAGGAAGGAGTCGATGTTCTTAGGCTTGTTTGGCCCAGGGATGACTCCACCAGGAAGGACGTAGCGTTTTTTGTAACGCACATCAGGAGCGTGATCCAGAACAACCCAGATATACATCCAGCAGTCCGACTGCTTCATGCGATAGAGTTGAGCACCATCAAGAGACAGCATGAGAAGGAGGTCGTCATCTCCGATATCACCTCGATTGACTGCCTCGAGATAGTCTGACCCGTGGAAAATGTCACCAAAAACATCAAGCTTTGGTGGAAGACCCTGCCTGACTTTCTCCTCCAGCTCCGCTAAAACCTGCTTCGTCAACTGGGATCGATAGCGCATAGACGCAGCAGTCTCAGGCGATCGAAAGATTGCCTGTATCTGCGGCCCAAGCGGGAGGGTATCGAAGGTGCGAGCGGCAACCTTGTTTTTACCGCGACTCTCGGCCAACTTCTGCGGATTCCATCGAGATGTTTTGCAGTAATGACACTTCTCTTCAGCGGCGAACGGTCCCGTATATGCCATACACGAATTAGGACACATGTCGTGAGTGACTGGAACAACACCCGTGAGGCGTGGAAGGAGTCGCAGAATGTTATCGAGAGAAAGAATGGCAATATCGGGGTTGTAGCGAAGAAGACTCTCTCGGATGCCGTTATAGGTGTCGTTTGAGGAGTTCGCCGTGGAAAGATAGATGTCAAGGGAAAGACGAGTGAGAGGATCAATCTCATCGTCGACAAGAGTTTGTGGAGGGTTACGCAGCCGGTCCAACGCCTCCGCGGGGTACGTTTCATCGCTAAGTACCGCATTCCGTATCCCATCCCGCATCTGCACTGACCAAAGAAGCTCTCGCACCGTCGGAATCGGCTCTGCTTCCTGGTTCCTTGCGCTTTCCTCCGCTGCGTTCGCTGGAGGTGCGCGTGGGGGCTCTACAATGTCTGGATCCATGTCCGCCAGGCTTCCTGGATCAGGCGTGAGCTCATCTTCGTCCAGAGGACCAGGGTCATCGCCGGGAGTAGGAGCCGGAGGCGAGTTTCTTTCTTCTTCCGAGAGCTCGTCGAAATGCAGCAGAGCGAAATCCGCAATGACTCTGTCCATCGCGGCCTCAGCTGACTCGGAATTCGACGGCGGGAGTGGTTGGGAAGGATGCTCCGCAGATTCTTCTTGGGAAAAAGGTACATCGGGCGCATCGGGAGGAAATGCGTCAACCTCCTGGCAAATATAAATGCACTGTCAGCGGGAACGGCATAGATCTGAGCGCAACTTTTGAACTCACCATAGTGTTATCGCCGTGTTGAGTTTTCCTGCGCTTGCTCCGTTCCGATGCTAAATCATCCAGTGGTTCACGCGAGCTTGATCCTACTGCTGCAGAAGAACTCGCAGCTGGCCTTTCATGCTCGTTGGATCGTGCTCCAACGAGCAGCGCAAGTGAAGCTGAGACTCCAGGAGGTGGGGCGCCCGTGTGAATACCGTAGAGTATCCTGTGCTTCTCGATGGTGCGCGCGACTCGCAGTTGCAGGTTTTTGCATTTCGTACATGGGCAAAGGGACTTGGCGTCGGCTCGAGTAGACATTGTGTTAGAAGAGAGGGGTATATTGGTGCAGCTGAGACGATGTACAGGCGAGTAGTATAAGATGGGCAAGAATGGAAAGACACTGTGTACAGTAGAAGCGCTCGACAACGAAATCGATGGTGTCGGTGATGGCAATGTGTACGCATGGGTGAAGAGAGAGGCCAGGTCGATGGACGAAAACCGTTTGATCCAGTCCAAATGCGCGCAAGACGAAAGAAAGAGCACATTCTCCGACGTGGCCTGATGTCACCCCATGAAATCAAAATTTAGACGCTTCATTCCAACGTCGCCTGGTGCGGCCCCAGGCGACCAGACGGACTTTTCACTGGGGTTCAAGTTCAATAGCGTAGATGCAGCACAGCAGTGATTATTGGCAATAATGATAGTATGTGACATAGAAATGGCATCCCTGTGAAGATGGGTAGAGTGTTTACGAGAGATGTGAGAGGGGAGGAGACGAGAGCGTAGAAACCAAAATCACAAACATACATACAATGTATGAATAAAAATAAAGTATGACAGCGAGAAGGGGCATGGGCATGGTACAGACGACCAGCATTAAGAAGATTAGGATAGGGTTATGCACAGCGGAAACCAGCTGCAGGGACAATCCACGAGATAGAATGTAACGAGCAATATACCCGACAGACGAGAGAGGGAGGAAAATCAGAGAGGGAAAGAGGGCAGATAGTGATAGGGTAGTGAGTTGAGAACAACGAATGATGGAGAAAATTACATCGACTAGACAGACTTCATACGACGGAGCTTCTCAATCGCGTCGTTCATGTCCAGCTCCCTGGCGTTCTGTCCGTGCAGGAAGCGCAGGGGTCCTTTACCGTGCTCTGTCACGATCTCGACTCGCGATGAAGCAGGTACACGATCCGCTTGGGCCAACGACTCAAGCACCATCGCAGATGGTGCCACATCGTCCGAGGAGACGACGTTGCGCTGCTGCCGCTGCTGATCCCGGTCACGTCCAGGACTGCCGTTGTAGGTATTGCTGGCGTGCCTCGACTCGACAGGGGCTGATTGGCGAGGATTTGCGGGGAGTACCTCCGCGAGAGTGTTCATCTCCACACCGAAGAACTTGGAGAGCTTCGCTGCGCGTTTCTGGCGCGTGTGGAACTCCAGCGAGGTCTTGCTGTCGTCCTTGCTGCTGCCTTTGGCATCAGGGGATGCGACCAGGGAGGCGGTAGATCCGTTGCTCTTGACCGAGGAGGTACGAGGAGGGGGGGAAATGATATTAGAGAAAGGCGGGGGCGTACGTGGAGAAGGAGGGGAATGGAAGGGTGTGTGAAACACCGAGACGGTAGTCGAGCCCGCGGATGGCGAAAGCGGCGGTGAAAGACTGCCAAGACGGGAGGCACCTGGAGGAGGGGTCGCGGGTGGTAGCGGGAACACATATTGAGCCTCCTCTGCTGGTTCACCATCAATGGAGGCAGTCCCATCATCGTCTTCGGTTGGTTGAACTTGATGAGGTGCGAGATCCGTTGGGGCCGTGACGGCCGACACGCTCTCTGCACGTCCAGATGGGGTATTGGAGGACAGTGCAGAGGACATACTCATGTATGAATCGCGGACTTTACGACCGTCAACTTGCGCCAAAGACATCGAACTTGAGATAGAAATGATTGTAGCGAGGGAGTCGCGACGTAGGCGGAATGCATCTTCATCCCCTGTGAAGTTGGTGATCTGGAAGAGCGCAGTAGGAGGTTGGTCGCCAAAGTACTGCAAGAAGCTAGTGAGCCAAATTATCCCGACGAGGGATGACACTTGAGCAACATACCTGAGTCATCTTCTTCGCCCGCTTCACGTTCATGACCCTCTCGCGTTCGCTCATGGGCTCAACCGCAATCGAAGGAGCGTCGAAAGACTCGCGGACAGGAGACGTCGCCACCTTCTTCAGGCTTTCGAACTCCTCCATGCCATCGTCTAGTCGACCCTTACGAACCCACATAGACCTGCTCCTCTTCACCAATCGTTTCTCCGGTTTGGCACCTTTCGTTCCGGACGAAGTAGAAGGTCGGCGTTCGAGTCCTGCATACATTGGGGGAGAGGTTGTCGACGAGTTCAGAGCCTTCAAATCCAGACTGAGCCTCCTGTTTATCCCACTAGGTTCCTTCTTCCTGCGAAGAGAAGCAGAACGGCGAGGCAACGTCTGGCTATTAAGCACATGCGCCGCAACAACACCGCCAGCGGGAGGACGCGAAGGCACCTCTGGGGCAACCATTGGAAGTGCAGAGGATCCAGAAGGAGGAGGCGTCAACGGAGATGAAGGTCGTGGTGGGGGCGGCGAAGCTGCGCGGAAAAGTATTTCAGGTGGGACGTCGTCGCCAAGGTGACGCGTGATTCTTGCCGCACGCGCTCGCTGTATCTGCTCAGGTGTTTTCTCCAGCGACAAAGAAATAGAGGCAGATCCGGTTGACGTGCGTCGCGACCGTGTCGGTGAGTTGCTGTCGACACCGATAGCATCTTCTGAATGCACTGATGTCATATCCAAGGAGTGAGGACGAGACGGTGGATCGGAATTCGTCGAAGATAAATCTGGGAGCACTAATTTGGCAAACTCGATGGGAGAACCTGGCGGCGACACTTCTTCGGGGGGCGGAGGCGTAGGTCCTGCTGGACGAGGCGACATGAGGGATATTCTCTGCAGACAGTGGTTTTGATGCGTACCTAGAGCTGCGCCAGCATTACAACTCCCCGTCCAACTATGTCGGAATGATTTTCTCTTCGCCGCCTTCACCGTTGCGATTGGCGAGCCAGGCACAGACCCAATAAATGCATCTCCAGAGGAAATGCGTCCGGGCAGTGGTGTCGCATCATCTGCGCCAACAGGCAACGGATACTCGCCGAGCACGCGACTCAATTTCCGCATCTTCTTCAACAACCGCATCTTCTCTTCCGCATCAAGGTCATTCGTCGTGGGAGGGACGGATACCGACGTCGCTGGGGGCGTTCCGGGTGGAAGGAGCACGTCGGTCGACTGCGACTTGAAAAGCAGGGAGCCGTGGGGCGCCCAGACAAGGCTGTCCGCCAGTGAGACGGAGGAGGCCGTACCATCGAAAACGGGTCTGTCTGATGCCAGGGATACTGCGGACCTTAAGCCCGCCTCTGCGTCTTTTCCGGATGATCTCCTGCTCGGCGTCACTGATCGACGTGGATATGTCGGTTTTGATTTGGCAATACCAGGGGGTGCGAGCTGGAGAAAAAGGGAGAGACGATTGCGGATGGTCGGCGAGTTACAGCTGGTGCCTTGAACATTGTGAAGATCGGTGCGTGATTCCGACATATGGAGGTCCGTAACGACGTTTATGGGCAGGTCTGAAGTGACAAGGCTGGACGCGTCGAAACAGTCGACCTCTTGATCCAATCAGCCAGTCGTGCGAGACAAGGAGTATGAAACGGCCTGCAGCAAGTCGACCTCGACAGGGAACAAGCGGGTGGAAGTGCAGGAGAGAAGAGTGACCTGGAGCGGGGTGAGGGGAAAGGGGAGCTCGACCAGCACTCTCCGGGATAATTATACGAGAATATGGAGCGTGGACGGACGCGGCCCAGGAAGATATAGTATGGGACGTGCTAGCCGACGCCAGCACATCATTACACCGAGCTACGCGACCGTCGGCAGGAGCGCGAGGAGCGGCCCCCAAAATGATCTTGTCGACGTCGGGGTCGAATACGGATCGTAGTCGACCCGTAGCACGTCCTCCATGGTTACTCCCGACGACCTAAATACGTCTCAGTCAGATATGGTGAACTCAACAACGATCTTTGGTCGTTGACGACGCACACAGCGAGGCCGGGAGGAGTGGCGAGAGGGACTAACGTGGGTCCGGGATGGTCTAAAGCAGCCGACTGCCCCCAAGCGAGATTTACGAGCGCGTCGGGCCGTCCCCGAAAAGGGCAAGCAGCCCGACGCGAGGCGTGTCAGCCAATCAGAGCGCGGCGGCTGATAGTTCACCGGAGCCGAGAGGGGAAAACTGGTCCCTGGCGCCCCTGGTGGCGACGCGCCCGGGAGCAGCTGAGCAGGGTCGCATTCCTCTCGTGTTCCTCGTGTCTCTCTCGCCTTGCGTTCAGACACTTCACCACGGTGGGCTTGCGTCCACTCGTCAGGCTCAGGTCTTCAATATTCTCTGCTCTACAATACATACACCGATAATTATGAATGCGACGGGCCTGTGTCCGAATGAATGCGCCGGTACTCTAGTGGGGGATCCGAATGAAATCATGCTGTAAACGAACGAGAGCGAATGCGAACCATGCGAGTCGAGGGGGAAAAAGAACACCAGAGAGAGAGAGAGAGCTGTGTAAACGAGCGGGAGGATGGGCTAGTAGAAACTAATGAGGATGACTGCGTACGATATCCCGTGAGCTCAGTCGTGACAACGCTACATGATACACCTAGGCATATTACTCAGACAGGTGAGAAAAGAGGAAAAGACAGAGGGACTCGTTAGACATCCAGCATAGCCACGATGTCCGACGTATTCGTCCGGGTATATGGGGACGTCGTGACTGACGATCCGAAGGTGGTCGAGGAGCGCGACGACTGGGGCGAGGCAGGGCCTTGTACAGGACTGCTCGGATCCTCCGAGATGCTCTGCGACCTGACATGCTTGCCAAAGAGCACCGACATCCTCAAGTCAGACGGGAGCCTGACCAAAGACACCCTCTTCGCCGCGCGTGTCTTGTCCCACTCCTCTGCCTGCTCTTCCGATGTTTCGACCGCGGTGAAGTACTTCTCGTGATGATGATGAGGGTGCCGTCTACCTGCACCTGCACTGGAGGTACTCTCAAAGGACCGTTCCGCTGTGAGCGTGGAAGCCCTCGAGCGCTCAGGCGAGTCAACGTATGAGTTGGTGCTGGATGATGCGCGACCCTCTGCAGGAGCTGGATCCGAGCCTGGTGCACCCCCGACGGATGAAGAAGAGGAGAGCGGCCACTCCAGACTGACATCCATCGCAGAGTGGAAGGACTCGCTGGTGGACGAAGCGGCTTGGTGTGAAGGCGACTCTGCGAACACCCCCGAAGTAGACACAACTGGAGAAACCGACGCAGACGTCGATCCCGACCTGTTGCGTTCCGACTCGTCCATATAGACAGAGAGCGTCATGCGTGGCGTCTCATGTTCTTGCTCCTGACTCCGAAGCTTGGCCGTGGCGGCCCTCAGCGCAATCTTCTTCGTCCTCTGCCAATCTCGCTCTTCCGCAAGGAGATCGCGAGACAAGACATCCCGATGACAAACAAGCTTCTCCAGATCCAAGCGGACCTGCATGACCCGTTTGGAGACGTTCTGAACGCTGAGTAAGAGGCGTTCGCGGGTGGCACGTTGGAACGGGGTCAACACAACGATGTTCCGTACGAAGCGCATATCCGCGTCGAGCTGCTTCTGCGCCACCATGATCTTGGACTGCAGGTCATGCACTTTGGACTGGAGAATTTTGGAGCGGGACGATATCCGAGGCGGATCTTCTCGGCGGGTCATCACAGGGACACCTATGCTCGACTCGAGGCTCAAAGCGCGAGGACGAACACCAGAGCGTGTGCTGCTAGAGTCTGTGCGCCAGTGCCCGCTAGCCAGCTCTTCCTTGACTTGATCGAAGGTAGCCTTCAGGATGCGAGCGGAGTGGTCAATGGACGGGCTGGCGGGATCGTCACCCGAATCAACGGACCCCGCTCTCAACCGCGAGGACGTCGAGCTAAGGGACGGCGAAATCTGTCCTTTCGCAAACACGACACTTCGCCGATTGGAGATATCGATATCCACCGACGACCTCTCGCCCCACGTCAAGACTCGAGGCGAAGGCGTCCGATGTCGGAACTGCATATCACGGAGGTGCGACGCGGCGGCAGCCTGGCCTGTGAGTTCGATGTCCCGACCAGACATCCCCAAGGATCGCATACGGACACCGGCGGTCTTGAACGCGCTGGCGTAGTTGATACGCGCGATCCACGAGTTCATTTCGGCTTCGTCAGCTGCTTTGAGAAGGATGTGTCGACCGTCTGGTAAAACAAGACGAAGAGCATTGCGATACTGCAGAATGTAAATCAGCGTCATCGTTAAGCTTATGGTTGAAAATATGCGTACCTTTGTGTAAGACCTGTCAAAAACTGCGACAGCATCCTTCACCGAAACCAGCTCGTCCGGCTTCGGTATAAGCGACTGCGGTATCGACAACTCCCCATTCGCCTGGTCCGCTCTCCCTTGAATGAGTGCAGCCCAAGCCGGGTCCCGCGACAACAACAGCTGCGACCCCGTCAACAACACACTCCACTCCTTCCACTTGCGATTGATCGCCCTCCTTCCGCCTTCCAGCGTATCGTCCTTCCGCATGAGCAAGCCCACTTTCGTGACCTTCAACGAAAACGCATCCGGCCCCGGTGGGTACGCAGAGGGCATCCCACCGCCGATCGACATGGGGCCGGGACCACCACTGACTCCGAGGCTGAACCACGGTGCGGGGTAAACGGTATCCGGCGCGCGCACTTCGATCACGCTTGCCAACGCGAACGCGCGGAGGAGTTCATCTTCGTCCCAGGCATCTGAAGTTCCTCGATACACGTAGGGACTCTGCATGGGAACGTACGACTGCACTTGGACACGGAGTTCATCAAGAAGGTCCTAGGATCACATACATCATCAGTTCAGTCTAAGAATAATGTTCGGTCGACCAGGATTCAGACTCACATGCGTGATGAGGAAGTAAGGGTCGATCTTGTTGCTTTTACCTAGAAGTGTGGATCCGGTATTATTGAGGCCTCCTGGGGAGTGAGCGGTATAGGTAGAAAGTCGGCGAGGTGTCGCGTCGGGAGGGGCCAAACCACGCTGGCCATTGACGTCCAAGGGATCCTCGATGAAAATGAAGGGAGCAAACACAATGTTATCATAGAAGCACTGGCGAGAAAATTCAAATTAGGATACCCTAAATACAATCCGTGAAGTCAGGAACTCACGTCTAGAACCTCCGGTGGTACACCTGGTAATCGTGTATTCTTGACGTAATCCGGTTTCGTCATTTTGCGTTTGTTGGACTTGTTGAAAGCATCGGTATGCAGCATGATGAGACTAAATGCAAGTACGTATGGATGGTCTGCCACACAAATCGTCAGTCACGTACGGTCACGGCACCCTTGAGCGTACGAAAGATGCACATACCATCAGATGTGAACAGGTTGGGGTGGCACTGGACGTATCTGGCAGCGAAAGCTTCCATGACACGATCAATCTGCTGAGTCTCTCGCGGTAGACCGACATCCATGAGAAGTCGCCGTAAAGCAACGTCTAGTGGGTCCGGCGTGAAATCAAACCGAGCTATGTATGCTCGCAATGCTCGTGTGTGGAACTCATCCGCACTAGTATGAAGGATTTAGCACGCGTATAACGAGAGACTGAAAGCGCAACGCGCACCTCGAAGCAAGCACATTCGCGACTTCCGCCTTACTAACGGCCTCCATTAATCGATGTAGGTAGACTTCTGGAGATTCCTCTGAGTGGCGCGGTTTCGGGATTTCCACGGAAGGTCTAGGAGAGGGCCTTGAACCCGGAACAGAGAGCGATGCTCTTGCAGATCCAGGTTGACTGGAGGGTGGAGATTCAACTAAATAAATATCGGACTGGTTGTTGACTATTGGGGAGTTTGCAGGAGAGGAACCGAATAAGTTTAATGATAGACGATGCAAGAGAGGTGGGTTGGTCTGGGATCGGGGTCGCGTACCCCCTGCAATCGACCGGGATATTGGTGTAGAGGGTACTGGAGGCAACGGAGAGGCCGGATAGAACGAGGACGCGGAGCGGACCATTTCTGCAGCATCAGCCGTCTGTGGACGGCGCGGTCGTCTTCTCGGTGCTGGGGCCGGTTTCGTACCTGTCCCTGGGGCATCAGACCTGGCAGAGTCTGGTGACCCAAATTCATTGGACTTTGGAGACACCGGCCCTCTTTCAGAATGGCGGCGACGGAGATCCGACGGTTGACGACTGTGACCAGGGACGGGAGAAGCGGAGGGCTGGTCGACATCGAACGGTGATACAGGCTGGAGGTTTGGTAAAGATGGATTCAAGGAGCGCTCTTGTGGTAGAGGCAATGAGAGCGGCGATGGTGTATGCTGAGAGTCCTTGCGCATCCGGGACCAGAAGGATGGTTTACGCGACAAAGTCTTGGGTACGGGTGGGGTCTCGGGCTCATCGGGAACGTGCTGTCTTTCTTTCCCCTTTCCTTCCGTAGAGAATAGAGGACCCAAGGACAAGCCCCGCGTCCGTCTACGTTCACGTGTCTCTGCTATCGGGGGTGCGGGAGAAGGGATTGCTTCCTTATCCTTGTGAAAAGATTTGACGCGACGCATGACAGACGTAGAAGAACGGGAGAGGGGAGGCGTCACTGAGCTTCCTGAGGGCACGATGGATGCCGCGTTGAGGTCTGAAGAAGAGCTTGCTGGAGATTCTGTATTGAGCATCACCGGCTGCAGACCTAGACCCAGGGCAGCTCGAGCGAGAGTCATGGTAGGATGAGTGGACAAGTCGCTGCATGATGAGGATGGTGGAAGCGTATTCGATAACGAGGCTTGTAAAGAAGAGCCGCTTGCAGACGACTCGAAACTAGTTCCATTGCTAACATGCGAATTTGAGAGCGAATTGACAGCAGTGGTTTCTGGGCGAGTGACTCGTTTACGGCGAGGGGATGTGTCGTCCGAGAGGGCCGGTGTAGGGGGGAGCTCCTTGTCTCTGAAGAGGACGACCGGGTTCTGGCTGGAGTCGAGGACACCGTACTCGTCCGAGGGCGGATGCGTCTCTGCAACATTGGCACGCCGTAATGCGTCGGGGGAATCCATGTGCGCTCTGCGCCGAAACAGCGGTAAGGAGAAGAAATGGGTTGTCTGAGTGGTGGTGGTTACAACGTGAGTTGTGGTGGTCGTTTCTGTGGTGAACACGGCATGATCGTGGGTAGAGTCGCGACCAGTGTAGGGGGGCGGGGGCGAAGCAGCTGGATGGGTTGCGTCTGTGCTAGAGCGAGTTGGGCGAGTGGACGGACTCTTGCTGGAGCGTCCGAAGATGCCCACCATGCCCCCGGATGGGATGGAGAGGCGAGATGGACGAGATGCGCGGTGATGGCGGGCGTGCGAGCTATATGATGGGCGGGGTGGACTGTGGTCGTCGTCGTTGAGGATGGCGAGGACGGCGGGCGGAAGGAGACATGCAGGCGGGATGCACGCGTCTTGGAGGCTCGAGGGAAGCGAGGAGAGGACGGTGCTTGGCAATGGCAGCCTGCCACTCTGCGTCGTCGAGCCTCGGCTCCGTCTGATCCGCCCTCCACCCATTACGTACACTTCAGGCGCCCGAATTGCGTCACGCGTCACAACCCCGTGGGACGTGACCCAGTCGCGTCCCTTCGCGTAAGTACCCCACGCTGGCCCCAGCACCCTTCCTTCCACCGCGACTTCCTCACCATGGCCCTCCTCACCGAGCTCGAACGCGTCTCAAAGACTTTTCGCAAGCTCGCAGCCCGCAGCGCTGATGATGATGAGGCCGAGAAGAAGCTCAAGCAGCTCCTCGCCGACGTCTGCACCCTCATCGCCAGCGACCCTGCTTACCCCAACCTTCCCGCGGATGCCGTCCTCAAGGCTGACAATCTCCTTCACTCGATGGTCGATGCGGCTTACGGAGAAAGCTTTGAAATAGACTTCGTGCCTTCCTTCGCCCAGGGAACTGGTCGACCACTCGTAGCTGACTCTGAGCGAGAAAGTCTCGCGGGCAGCATGGGTTAGTAGAGCTTCCCCACTGCCTCCGGCGAATGGTCTTACGTGTTTGGCACTTGCAGGTGCTGGGGCACTGAGCAAGCTGTTGCCGCTTCTCCAAAGTTTCGGAATGGCAGGGGGAAGAGCCAACATCAATGACTTGCTTCGTAGTGAGTACCTCGCTCGACTCTGGTTGATCGTCTACTGAAACATTCCTTTCAGATGAGCCTGCTCTCCAGGGACCTGCTCCCTGGGGTAAGATTGAACGCCCCAGCGAGTTTTCATCACCTATCGCCCGCTTCAGAAAGCGCCCTGCAGGGCAGGCAAACACATTGCCCGCTCCATCTCCTTTAGCCCAGGCTATCCTGCATGCTCGTCTGTCTGCGAGCAGCACGAGGAGCGTTTCTCCGATTGAGCTCTGCCTCCCTCGAGGCTCATCTTGTCTGACGCTTATGGGTGCCGGAGGGTACAAGAATCGGGACCCTGTCTTGTCGTTCTTCGATCTCAACGAAGAGGACGATGAGTTCTGCAAGGAGATCTGTACTAGTCCCGGTCTGGCCGGCGTCGCCACTCATCTCGTTGTGGACTCAGAGCGTAAATTGGCCTACGTTGCTGATGACGATCGCGTCAAGAGCTACAAGTATGACGTCAAAGTCAGCTTCGACGCAGTGCTCGCCAAACATACTCTGGCTTCCAATAATATGGGTCCGCTTCTTCTTGTAGAGAACGGGAGCAAGATTCTTCGTGGAGGAAAGCGTGGCGTTGAGCTGTGGAATGTCGACACTCTTCCTGATCATGGTCCAGACGGAAAGAAAAAGGTCGGGAAAGGAAAGTTCAGCATCGAAGACAGCTGGCGTGACGAACCGGAGGACATAGAGAAATCCAACGGCACGAGCGCGCACTCAACTACCCCCTTGCACGACGACGCCGTCCAACCTTCCGTCTGGATACAGCTGTCAGGTGGACAACTTGTGATGGCCCCAAAGGATCGATACTCTTGTTGGATCGCAGACTTGGAATCCGGACTGAGGCCTACCACCCGCTTCCTTGGTCATGGAGGTTATATCACCCAATTTTCCACCAGTCCCGACGACCACAACCAATTCTTGACGGCCTGCAACGACGGCGTTGCCAGGCTCTTCGACATTCGCGAACCACTCCCGCGTGTTTCCTTCGACTGCGGATCCAGCGACGAGTTCTTGCAGTCTGCATTGTACATTCACGTCGACGGTTTACCGCGTAAGTGTCCAATTGATCTATACACGGTGCACTTAGCTGATCTTTTGCCTAGTGGTCATCTCCGGAGGACAACGCTCCCAATCCGTCAAAGTCTGGGACTTACGCACGAAAAGCATCGTGTACGAACTCGCCACCGGGAACAACAGCGTCACCAGCCTCGCATGGGACGCGCCTCGGTCGACCCTCTTCGCAGCCACCGAATGCGAATTCATGGACCGTCTCGGATACAACCACGATTACCGAAACGCGCGTATTCCCAAGACGAAGTGGAATTCGCGCCAGCTCGGGGAGGATTGGGCCGAACAGGATGAGGATGAAGATGAGGACATGGAAGACGAGGAGGAGGACGATGATGATGATGATGATGAGCTCGGCTGGCCAGAACGCGCATTCCATGAAGAGAATGCGTTCGGATACGCGTTCGACTGTGGCCAACACCGCATCCGTGAGTACACGTTCCCTTTGCGGCCATTGAGGCATTATAGCGACTGATCTTGCTTTCAATTCCAGTCCGATACAAATTCGGTGTAGATGCCGACCCAGGCGTTTTGCCCGAATACGGCGATGCGATGCCCGGACAGTCGGACAACTACTTCTGAGCCGTCTTGCAAAGCAGAATAAGAGATGGTGTACCCATCTCTTGAATTCGACCTTCTACCACTCGCACCTTGCGACCCCATCTTTGACTTGTCTCCTTTGACCACATAACTATCTTCTGCACCGTCTAGTCAACCTTGTTGTACCGATCATAACCAAAGAATGTACACTACGAATTGTATGCATGTACCTTGTTCACGATGCTTCGCCAGCCCGACTTGGTTCTTGGCTGCCATGATCTCGCTGCACGCATCTTAGCGCCCAATATACCGACGCGTCAATTTCACGCGTACTCCCCTTTACTCGACGCGTTCACCATCCATCATGGCCGGCCTTGCAGGCGACATACAGGAATTTACCACCCAGTGGCAAGCCCTCCAGACAAGCAGAGAACGGCTCAAAGTCCGTCAAGCCCGTTTCAAAGAGCTGCCTGCGCGGTCCACCCATTAAATAAATTTACGTACTGTACATCAAAAGCGCCCCAGACCCAGACGCGTCCTTCAAGTCACGTACCAGGAGTGGCACCTTTCTTTCACCGCGACCTCCTCGCCATGGCCCTCCTCACCGAGCTCGAACGCGTCGCAGAGGCCGCTGCTAGCGATGAGTCCGAGAAGAAACTCGAGCAACTCCTCGCCGACGTCTGCACCCTCATCGCCAGTGACCCTGCTTATCCCAACCTTCTCACCGATGCCATTATCAAAGCAGACGATCTCCTTAACTCGATGGTCGACGAAGCCTACGGAAGAACTTTCGAGATCGATTTCTTGCCTTCCTTTGCCCAGGGGACCGATCGACCACTCGTAGCTGATTCTGAGCGCGAAAGTCTCGCGGGCCGCATAGGTTTGTCCTAATTCCACTTTGATTTACGCGCATGATTTCATGGGTATATTACACTTACAGGTGGTGGAGCCCTGAACATACTGTTACCGTTGGTCAGACTCTTTGGAAAGAGCCTCGGAGTGGCGGGGGTCGGAGACGCCGAGATCAATGACTTGATTGACAGTGAGTACTCTGCTCGATTCCAATTGTTCATTCGCCAATATGAGCTTTTAAGAACAGCCTGAATTTCAAAGATCTACCCCTTGGAGCAAAATCGAACGTCCCAGCGAACATTCATCACCTATCGCTCGCTTCAGAAAGTGCGCTGCGGGGCAAGCAAACTCCTTGGTCTCTGCATCTCCTTTGGCACAGGCTGTCCTACATGCCCGACTCTCTGCGAGCAGCACGAGAATCGCTTCACCGATCGAGCTTTGTCTCCCTCGAGGTTCATCTTGTCTCGCCCTCACCAGTGCGGGAGGGTGGAAAGATCGAGATCCTTTCCTGTCATTCTTTGATCTGTCCCAAGAGACCGATGGGTTCTGCAGGGTAACGGGTATTAGTCCTGGTCTAGCAGGCATCGCCACTCGTCTCGTTGTGGATTCCGAGCGTAAATTGGTCTACGTTGCCGATGATGATCGCGTCAAGAGTTACAAGTATGACCTCGAAGTTAACTTCGACGAAGTGCTCCCCAGACATACTTTGGCTTCTCGAAACGACGGTCCGCTTCTTCTGGTGGAAGATGGGAAAAAGATCCTTCGTGGAGGAAAGCGCGGTATTGAAATGTGGAAAGTCGACACTCTTCCCGATCATGGTCCGGATGGGAGGAAGAAAATCGGGAAAGGAAAGATTAACATCGAGAATAGCTGGCGGGACGAATCGGATGACATAGAGAGATCTAGAGGCACGAATGCACACTCCACAACTCCCCTGCACCACGACGCCTTCCAACCTTCCTTTTGGGGACAGCTGTCGGGTGGACAGCTTGTGATGGCACCTAAGGATCGACACTCTTGCTGGATTGCAGACTTGGAATCTGGTTTGAAGCCTACGACTCGATTCCTCGGTCACGGAGCTTATGTCACCCAATTTTCCAGTAGCTCGGAGGATCAGAACCATTTCTTGACGGCCTGCAACGACGGTGTTGCTAGGCTCTTCGACATTCGCCAACCGCTCCCGCAGATTTCCTTTGATTGTGGGTCTAGCGACGAATCCTTGCAGACTGCATTATACATCCACGTCGACGGTTTACCGTGTAAGTGTCAAAATGATCCATAAATATATTTGCTGATGCATTGCATAGTGGTCATCTCTGGTGGACAGCGCACTCAATCTATCAGAGTCTGGGACGTACGCGCGAAAAGCATCGTATACGAACTTGCTACCGGGAACAACGGAGTCAATAGCCTGGCGTGGGATGCGCCTCGATCGACCCTATTCGCAGCAACCCAAAGCGAATACATTGACCGTCAAGGGTACCGCCACGGCTACCGCAACGCGCGCATCCCCAAGACGAAGTGGAATCAGCGCCACACCGGGGAGAATTGGGATGAAAGCGAAGACACGGGGGACGAGGAGGAGGCAGATGAAGATTATAACCACGGCTGGCCTCAGCGGGCCTTCCATGAAGAGAACGCGTTCGGGTACGCGTTCGACTGTGGCCGACATCAGATCCGTGAGTAGACTTTCTCCTTGTAACCATCGAGACATTGCGGCAACTGATACTACTCTCAATCCCAGTCCGATACAAGTTCGGTGTAGATGCCGACCCAGGCATTTTGCCCGAATATGGCGACGCGTTGCCTGGACAGTCGGACAACTGGTTCTGATCCGTCTTGTAAAGCAGAATAAGAGATGCTAGGTCCGTCTTCTGACCTCGACCCACTACGAGCACCTTGCAACCTCATCTTTGACTTGTCTCCATTGCTCACATGACTATCTTCTGCATCGCCTACTTGGCCATGTTGTACAAATTATGACCAAGGATGTACAGTACCAATTGTATGCATGTATTTTGTTCACGATGCCTCGCTAGCACGACTTGTGTCTGGGCTGCCTTGGGAGATCACCTCGCTGCACGCATCTTGGCGCCCAATATACCACCCGATCCTGACGCGTCAATTTTACGCGTACTCCCCTTTACACGACGCGTTCACTATCCATTATGGCCCTTGCAGACGACATACAGGAATTTACTACGCAGTGGCAAGCCCTCCAGACAAGCAGAGAACGACTCAAAGCCCGTCAAGCCCGTTTCAAAGAGCTGCTCGCGCGCATCTGCTCCGCCGTCCGTGCGGACGCGGCGTACCCGAATGTCGACCCCGATGCGCTTCGCAGGGCGGACGAGCTCTTGAGTAGTATGGTGTGGGAGGCGTATGGGGAGAAGTGGGGTTTCAAGTTCCTGCCGCCTTTTAGCCACACGTATGGTACTTTGGTGAAGGATTCCGAGAGGACGAATCTTGCAGGTGAGCTTGGTCGTTCTTCGTCCTCTGCTCTATTGCCCAAAGATTGTTATCAAGCTACCTCAAATCCCATCATATCAATCATTCGTGCAATGGAGGGGCTTGCAGGTCCGGCTCCCAGTGTCGAAGACATAGTCGGTGATAGTAAGTGTAGAGTGCCTGCAGATCTGCTTGACGGGCAAATTGACGGTGCATATCATATCTACTGTGCCTAGACTCATATCATCTCCACAAATTCATGACCCACGACAAGCTGCCTAAACCTCATGAAAACTCGTCGCCCATCTCCCGCTTCAGACCAGGAGGATCTGAAATCGCAAAAAGAATTACAGACGCGACGCCCCTCGCACAGGCCGTCTACCAAGCCCGATTTTCCGCGTACGACATCTCGACCCCTACGCCGCTCAGTATGGTTTTGCCTCCTAACTCGTCTTGTCTCGCTATCATCGGTGCTGGGGGATGGAAGAATCGTGACCCGATGCTCACGTACTACCTGCTCGACGAGGAAGGTGACTGGGCCGCGTTTTGCAAGATGGATGGTGTGGAGGTCGGGCTGTCCCAAGTCGCCCAGGAGGCAGCCGTGGACCCGGAGCGCAAGCTTCTCTGGGTGGGAGACGGGCATCGTGTCAAGAGCTATCAGTACGGCACGAACTCCAAGTCGGTGGGGAAGCATACCCTCCGGACGAAAAACACTGGCCCGCTCATGCTGCTGGACAAAGGTAGCAAGATCCTCCGCGCAGGCACATCTGGCATCGACTCATGGAACGTTGACGAGCTGCCAGACCACGGGCCGAAAGGGACCAAACGCATCGGGGAAGGAAAATTCAACATTGAGCACTCCATGCGCGACGAACCGGAGGAAATCGAGCGATCGACCGGTGTCGCTGCGCATACATCCACCCCTCTGGCACAAGGCGCAGTGGAGCCTAGGACCTGGACGCGGCTGCCGTCCGGGCAAGTGCTGGTGTCGTCGAAAAAGAAGTTTTCGGTTTGGTTGACGGATTTGGAGACGGGGTTGAAGCCTGTCACCCGGTTTGTGGGCCATGGTGCGTTCGTGAATGAGTTCTCGATCAGCGAGCAGGACCCAAACAGCTTCTTGACGGCTTGCAACGATGGTATTGCTAGGCTCTATGATGTTCGCGAACCGCTCCCCCGCCTTTCCTTCGACAATGGGATGAGCAGCGAGCCGCTCTACAGCGCGTTGTACGTCCATGTCGACGGTCTACCAGGTAGGTGCTATGGGTCCACGATGGTTACAAGGTAGCTCACTCGCCATGTTTGCCTTATCAGTGGTCTTTACTGGCGGACAAAAGTCCGAGTCCATCAAAGTCTGGGATGTGCGCCAAAAGTCCATCCTCTATGAGCTCGCTACGGGCAACAACAGTGTCCTCAACCTTGCATGGGACGCGCCTCGATCCACCCTTCTCGCATGCACGGAGTCCCAGTACATGGACTGGATGGGAGGACTCCACGGGTACAGGCCTGCGTACCTGCCGCGTACTGAGTACAACAGGAAGAACATCGGAGAGGAGAGGTGGAATCAACAGGCAGAACGAGAGCGCAAGAAGGCTAGGGATGTCGACTCAGATGATGAGGATGACTTCGATGGAAGACATTGGTGGCCAGATAGAGCGTTCCATGATGAGAGCGCGTTTGCCTATTCCTTCGATAGTGGAGGTCACTCCCTTTGTGAGTGTTCAATACGACCTGGAGGTTCATTATTCGATCACAAGTACTGACCTACTTCGGATAGTTGCCTACAAATTCGGCCTGGACGCTGATCCGAAAATCTTGCCGGATTATGGTAGAGCTTACCCGCAAGACGACGATTATTTCTAGCGGACCTGATGTTGACCAGCAGGCAGAAGTGAAGTGAAGTGAAAAAGTACCTTGCGATGCCAGCACTGGCATATATAGAGTACCTGTACTATTCCGTCACAAAGATATTGAGCACACACCTTGTTGCACACGCCGCCAACATGTTTGATGAACATCGGCCTGAGACTCATAGAGTCGTTCTTTGGTCGTTCTGTTCAATCAGCGAAGAGCGCTTCTACGGAGCCTACGTGGGGTTGTCCAAAAGCAAATCCGCGATTCGTGTCATTACCAACTCATACATACTTACACGTACATACACCTAGACAGACATCTCCGGGACGTGTATCGTATACGCGCAATCCAACCATCTGTTGGCACGGAGACCGAGAGTCAGGACTGACAGCAGAGACTGTGTCCTCAAGCGGTCAAAAACACAAAGGCGATCCGTCTTTCAAGAGATATTGACCGCAGAATGCCATCTATGCCGTGTTACGAAGGACTGAGCGGGAATGTCAGGTGCGATCACAGCATCAAGATGGCATAGAACTCACTGAGAATGACTGAGTCGCCACTGGCAATAACACACGCGTCAGTGACAAGGAAGGGCTTCGAATGAGGTATCACGCACCGCAAGAACATCTTAGAGATGAACCGATCCTTGTTCACAGGTTTTTTGTTCTTTCCCTTCGGGACCTCTGTCCACATCTGCAAGCACAGTCAGAAGTAATCGCGTATCCATCTGGAAGGTGGCTGATCATACCTCCTTTACGTTCTCCAGCACCTACACAACATCGGCTTGATTAGCGTTCCATACGATAGAGGTACTGTGGCGAGACCCACCATATTACTATGCCTGTCAAAAGCCTTCACACGCGCCAGCAGCTTCTTGTTGTTCCTCAGCGAGATGAGCACTTGGGCATGATTCCTGACCGCTTGTTGCAGCACTGAAAGAGGTCCCTGGCTGATCTCGTGCTCCTCCAATGCGCGCAATTGCGCCTCATCCAGCTCAGATTTTGGGACATGCACGTATTGACTGCGATTAGGAAGCAAGATCAGCCAAAATGACAAGTTTTGAGAGTCAATGGAGGATATTGCACATACCTCATGTCGATAAACAGGACAAGGAGAGTTACGCTGTTTGGTCGTGCCAAACAACGCCGAAAAGTTTGGAATTGAGAGCTCTGATTGGTCGGCGCTTCACCATTCTCCTCCTCTATCCTAGTGTTCCGTCCTCTAGAAGAGAGCCCATCCTTTTCTCCTTTCGCACATTCACAAACCTACTTCCACTTTCCGATTTCGATGGGGCGTCTCAGGAAGAAAGGAGAGGCTGGTGCGGCCAAAGCCTATGTTACTCGTTCCGCCGCGATCAAGAAACTCCAGTGCTCTCTAGCAGACTTTCGGAGGTTATGTATTCTCAAAGGTGCGTTGGTCGCATATCGTGTTACAGACAAGCAATAAACGTGGCAAACAGGCATCTTCCCCCGTGAACCTCGTCACAAAAAGCGTGCAAACAAAGGCTCTTCCGCACCGACGTCTTTTTACTATGCTAAGGATATCGCATATCTCGCACATGAACCGGTCCTGCAAAAGCTGAGAGATCACAAAGCGTTTGCGAAAAAACTTGCGAGGGCTCTTGGGAGAGGTGAATGGAGTAGTGCGAAGAGCTTGGAGGACCATAAACCCACATACCGGTTGGATCACATTGTCAAAGAGCGGTGCGTCGCATTTCATTTCTCCTGGCCGCATCGGCTGATAGTTAGTAGATACCCCACGTTCATTGATGCTGTTCGAGACATAGACGATGCCCTCTGCATGATCTTCCTCTTCGCGTCCCTTCCATCCGACGGCAAGGTCTCCGCATCTCTCGTTGAGAACTGCGCTCGTCTTGCTGCAGAATGGCAACTCTATGTCATGCACACTCGTTCCCTCCGAAAAGTCTTCCTCTCTATCAAAGGTGTCTACTATCAGGCGGAGGTCCTCGATCAGACTGTGACATGGCTTGTGCCGTACCAGTTCACACAGAGCGTATGTTCATGCATTTCGTATCGTAAACAGCGTAACATTGAGCCTAACACATCATATATTCTATAGATTCCTTCGGACGTCGATGTGCGAGTGATGTTGACCTTCCTGGAGCTGTATCAAACGCTGCTTGGCTTCGTCTTCTTCAAGCTATATACCGACGCCGGTCTGGTCTATCCTCCGCCCCTTGATGCCAAAAAGGATGAAAGCGCTGCAGGGATCGGTGCATTCAGTTTGCAGGATGCGAGAGCGATCTCTCAGCAGTCGGATTCCGCGCAGAATCAGACGACCAACACTGCAGGTCCCGATGGCAAGCGTGTTTCCAGCAAAAATGTTCGACAGACCATCAAGAGCATCCAGGCCTCTTCAGCTGATGATGTCGATGTCGAGATGGAGAATTCGGAGCCCTCGCCTGCTGATGCGGACGAAGAGGAATTTGTCCCACACGCATCGTCTTCTAATCCCGCTGAGTCTGCCGACCTCCCGACCTTGCAATCCCTCTCCACACTCCCCCAATCATCATCCGCAAAACTGTTCGCTCCATACACATTCTGGTTGTCCCGAGAAACATCTCGGCCAATATTCGAGTTTCTTGTCCGTTCTTTCGGCGGCAAAATCGGATGGCCAGTAACTTCGGGCAGTGGTTCACCGGTCGAGGCGTCCGACGACTCCATCACTCATGTCATCATTGACCGACCGCTGGTTGTCAAGGAAGACGAGACAGACGAAGAGAGAGATCGTAGGCAAAGGCGAAAGTACGTGCAGCCACAGTGGGTGGTGGATTGCATCAACGCGGGTAAGATTCTCTTGGAGGACCTGTACGCCCAGGGAAAGACGTTACCTCCGCACCTCAGCCCCTTCGAAGCTCGCGAAGATGCTTACGATCCGACCGCAAACGTTGATGCGGGCGGTGCTGTCTCGATCGAAGAGGACGATGAGGCAGAAGACGCGGAAGATGCCATGGATGAGGACGATGAGACTCCAGAGCATGCAGCGTTGAAGGCAGCAGCGAACGCGCAAGACGACGCGGCACTTCGAGCAGCAGAGTTGGAAGCGGAGGCTGCCGGTGTCGACTTCGGAAGTTTCGAGAAAGCAGCGAAGAAGGCGACGACCAAGACGAAGCAGAAGGCGATTTCGCAAGAAGAAACCGCTGAAGAAGACATGAACAAGATGATGATGAGCAACAAGCAGAGAAAGTTGTACGAACGAATGAAGCATAGTCAAAAGAAACGCGATCAAGAGGTCATTCATTCTCTGTCATTTCCAATGCAAGTACTGATGCAATCCGATAGCGTACGACACTCGAGTCCAAACGGCGTACCATTGAGAAGGAAAAAGTCAAGAAAAATCGTGGTTCACAGTCATGATGATGTAGATTGTACGCTTTTGATCCGATATTCGTTCCCCCATTTTACATCTGCATGTCCTGTTTCCTTCCATATACATCCCTTGTATTCGCATGCCTACGATTCGTCCGTTTTATCCTCCTCAATTGCCTTGATTCGGTCAAATATCTCCCGCATTGCAATCCACCCAAAACTGCGCGCACCAAATTGATGACAGGTGAGCAGCGATATCCTGTATGCAACCCATGCTCTCCGAAGGGAAGTCTGAGCAGTTGTCCCCAGCTCGCCCGCTAATTGATGCTCGATATCCTGCACCAGGCCTGCCGTGTGCTCTCTCAGTTTCGATATCTCGTTCTTCCTCCGTCGAGCTTGAGAGCATTGAGCAACGATAGTCCCTACCATCGCCTCCTCTTCTGTCAACATGGCATTGCGCGAACGGGATAGGGTATGGTCCGCGCAAATAGTCTGCAGGTCGGCCCTGTAGCTCTCCGCAAGGCCCCACATCTCTGAGATGAGCGTTTTGTCCTGGCGAGTCAAACGAATGTAGGCGGATACATGTTCCCTGATGGCTTCCCCAACGTCATCGTAGTTGTCGGACGTGTCAAAATCTTCGTAAATATCTTCAAGAGTGACCATGTTCTCCCTGGCGAGTTGCTCGCGCTGTGTGCGCAGTGCCCTATCGACGGTAGCCACCGCCGGGAGTTCGATAGCACGGAACAGCTTTCCAATGGCTCGCTGGCTCGCGTAAAACCTGCTAGGATCCGGCTTGCCAGAGATCTCAGGAGCTGACCAGTCCGGTTGCGCTTTGAACTTGTACCGAGGAATGTCTTCCAATGGCACAGGGTTTCCACTCTTGGGATAATCCACGGCATCGCTATGGAGTTGGGAGAGGAGTAGACAATCGTCGTCGAAGATGCCATCTTCACTCTGATCCGCAATGACAAGCCATGTTTTGCCTATGTGGCCGAGTCGCTGCAAGAAGTTAAGACATAAGAACAAACAACTGATACTGCTGCTATGATCACTCACGTCGCTGCTTAAATACTCCGTCACAAAATCAGCCACGTCTTGCATCGTGCTGGGCCGAGTTAACAGGAGTTTCTTCGCAGGTTTATACGGCGCAGGTTGATACATCCTCTTCGGACGAAGGCCCTCGAATGCAGTGACACAGTATGTATCCCCTGGAAGGTGCGCACGATCAACAAATCGGTGGGGCCACTGTAATAATATTTGTGCTCACCGTCGAGGTCGCCTCCACCTAGGTAGGATGGTATAGGACGCTCTCCTGAGAATGGTAAGTATGAATGCTGAGATCAGCTGCAGAGCTGTAACATCAGTGTACTTACCCTGCACAGAGAACACAATGCAGTTCTGCAGTGACTCCTTGGCGAAAGGAGAGTCTGAGGGAGGCCTTCCTATCGCGCGGAGTACTTGGACATCTCCTGGGTGAATCGTTGGGGACCTGGAGACCGTCACAAGGCCTTCAAGATAGATGGATCCTCCGGATACTGGGGCAATGTGGACAAACACCTCGCGTGGTTCCAAATATTTGTGCACATCTGCAACCCCAACTAGATTCCACCCTTCCTTCACAGGTATTCTTGCGTGGTGCTTCAGCTCTCGAAGGATATGGTTGACTGCGAAGTCCATCATCTGCTCGAAGAACTCGTCCCACAGCAGGTTATCCACACCAAGCTTGGACAGACCAAGCATGACTGAGGAAAGCTTGAAAGATGCACCAAGGCCATGCTTCTCAAGTAGCTCCGCGGACCGACCGACCGATTGGACTGAACGCTGCGCGTCAGCGACAGCTGCATTTTGAAGTTCGTGAAATGCCTCGTAAGGTACCCCAAGGGCTTCCAATATCATAATTAGTGGCCGATTGAGATACAAAGGCCCAGGCCTGTCGAAGGCATGGGCAATCTCAATTTCCCGGGAATTTGGCGCATCGAACTTGATCATAGATGGGCGAATACAAATGGCTCGACCGGCCAGGGTGTGGTCGACGCTTAACATTCCCTTGGTGCCCATGAAGCGGATCTGGAATGCGCGAGGGTACGTTCTGCCCCGGTTCGCCCGCCGCCCTCGTGCACGTAACTCATTTGAGATGGCACGAGCTAGTTCAGGGGAAATTGTGCCTACGCCGTCAGTGAACGCCCAAGTCTTGGTAGGATCCCAAATGTCGTCTAGCATGAGAACCTCTTCCGCTTCAGCAGTGATAGAAGAATCCGTCGCTGTGAACGACTGAGATATACGGGCACCATAACGAGCGGGACAGTAGATGAGCTTGGGATCATAGACCAAGTGAGTAAAGTTGCCTATTCGCTTGATGATAGTGCTTGGCGTGACAAGCTCCTGTGTTTCTTCGTCGACGAACTCCTTCATGAACCAAACAGCATGATCCTTCAAGGCAGACTGCGAGTATGCTAGGAACTTGAAATGGCGACCGGCGATGTCCAAGCCATTTGTAAGAATATCCCCAAAGCGTCTCTTGATGAATTCCCGCCCATCAACATCGCGGTCGAAGCGAAACTGCAGATGCGCTTCGTCCACGAAATTCACGCGCAGAAAACAATCGTGATGTTTGGGGTACCAGCGCATAACGCGGTTCAGGCGTTCTGGATAAGGTCCATCGAGATGGTAGGTGGTGGGGGTCACGATGGCATGAAGCGACTGGAAAGTCTCGTTCTCGGTATTGTACCTTCCGATGCGCCGCTGTTGGGATGGTGCAGCGCGTTCGGATGCACACCGGTCAAAGAACTGCAGTACACTTTCATCTTCCCAGTTGATGTGATAGTACACACTCTTCATCTGCGTGATGAAGTGCTGTAGGAAAGCGGCAGCTTGCGCGACGCCGCGTTCAGTCACCATCCATCGAATAGAGTTTCGCAGAGTGAGTGCCTCTTTCAGGTCCACTAGGCATCTCCGTGTAAGCGATTCAATTTGAAAAGCGATTGGCCATTCGGTGTGTCGCAGCCACTTGTGATATAGCTGCCTCACGGGGTCAGAGAATAGGCCGCGACGAGCGATTGGCATCGCGTAATCTTGCAAGCGTACGTGAGCCATCCTACTAAGCTGGCGAAATTGCCCCAGGTGTTCGACTTCCGCACACACTAGACGTAGCATGAGGGATGCGTAGGGGGCGACTTCGAGATGTGTGGGGTCCAAAGCTTGCCAGCGGTGACGCACGGGTCTGTTCCTGGGGGTAGGTGCGTTGGCATCGAGGTGTAGACGCGTGAACAGTTCCTCTAGTGCGACTGCGGGTCCAGTCTCGAAGGAAGGGGGTTGCTGCAGCTCCAGAGCTACCACAGCGTCTTGATTAGAATCCACGTGAGCGCTGGCCCAGCCAATGGAGGCGACATGAATTACGATCAGTCGCGTGTCCTCCAGCCCGAATACCTGTATGCAGAACTCTCTGCGATCGTCGTCGTACGAGACCTTCCCATGTGAGTGACAAGGAAGCTCCCACTCGATGGAAAAGGTACCATCGCGGCAACGCCATCCGAATTGCACCGCATCGAGCAGGATGCGGCTCGAATGAAGGTGTGTGATTAGGCTCTTCCTTTGCTCCTCCTCTGTGGAATCTACGAAAGGTAATCGACGAATATTGTTGAGGATGTCGATGCGGGGTTTGTTCCTGCTCTTGGTGAACCTCAACCTTGTCCCAACTACGATGGTCCTCTTCGGCTTCACCCCTCCAAACTCAGATAGGAACTCCTCGCCGACTGCGGCAAGTGGTAGCGTCAAAGCACCGTGTCTGGTGCGCTGCACTGGACCGTTCTTTGGAGGGTAAATGGTGACAGCGAGATTGAGAGGTAGCTTGGAATGACGAGTGTAAGGGGATGTGTGGATGATCTTGGCCACCGCGAGTTTGATTTGATTTGGTGTCGCTGAAATGGCGATATTCTCCAAATGGATCTCCATCTGAGGTGACATTCAAATTCACTAAGTATCTTTGTCGAGCAGAAAATTAGCATACTCACCGTGGAGAAAGCCTCTCGGGGCTCCGTTCAGGAAGGAAGTGAGACGGTTCGGCCTCTGAGGCCAGAGAGCTAGTGGGATAACTTCGCCTCGGCTGTGTTTATAAGTATCTGCTCAGCGCCAAATGATGCAGGACGGCTGGACTTCAAACATGCAATCCGTCTCATGGAAGCGATAGGCATGGCTTTCTCATCCATCTCGGAGGTCTAAGTAAATAGTCTGGTTTCAGCGAAAGCACTTTGCGTAGTCAGACTGCGGTCTGTGCATACTGTACTTGCTGCGAATAACTACGACGAAGCTTGAAGTTGCCGCAGTGTGCGGCGCAGGTCTGATCCCAAAGTGCACGCAAAGTAGGTTGAATTGCTTCTGCCATTCTGCTCGGTAGAGGGTAGAAATCGTCTCAGTTCAGGGTGTATGGTATAACCTTATGGATGCGGATGCGGATCCGCCTTTACTAGACCTCACCAGTGCGCTGTGCGCACCGCCGATATCTCATGTCCCACAGGGAACAGCTCTTCTATAGGTTGATGCAGCTTACTCGCAAAGCAGACGGAAGCGAGCATACTTCCTCGGTTGAGTGCTCTGTTGTTGTGGATAATCCTCTTGTGAGTGGGTTGATGTTACTAAGAAAACATAGGTAGGTATTGCTTCAACTCTCGGCGACCTGACGCTATGCGAGCCTGAATAAGATCCTTTGGAGGTTACGATTTTAAGCCTTAGACTTTTCGCATACCGTCAACCACACGCACCACATCCTGTAAATGCTTCTGCCTCTCAAACTCGCTGCGTACCCATTGGACGGTCTCCTTTCTACTCGTGGGATCGGGTATGTCTGGAATAGCGATGTGAGAGACGGACTGGTGAGTACGGACAAATTAATCACGTCGTGAAGCGCGAATTGCCTGGCGGTACAAGCTAAAGACCTGCCCTTTGAGGATGAAATGTTTGAGCGTCAGCTGCTGCATACACTTTCACGACAACGACGACGGCCTGCAACAAGACACGAGGGAATGGGACGGTGGACGAGATGTGTGTTGAGTCGCAAGTGGCGCGTTTGGCCAGGGTCGGACTGCCCGCCCAAGTTTAGACACCGCTCTGGCCAGGACGAGCGTCTACGCAACTCTGCTGGTCGCACTCATAAGGAATGGCTATGGCGACTGCAGATTCTTCCTCCCAAAACACACCCAACTCCTCCGCAACTACTTCCGAAAATGGCCCCGTCTCCGATGTCACCGTCTCGCTGGAACAAGTGTCGCTTCAAGAGCCTGAAGAGCCCTCGTCTTCAAGCTCCAACGGCGAAAACCAAGATCCTCCACGTCGCAGGCTACACGTCTACCCCCGCCCACATATTCTATTCCTTTCCAAGTCTCCTCTTGTAGAGGCACCGGACGGTATGCCGGTACTGAAGGATTGGTTTGGGTGCGTCTCCTCCGCCACGCGATGTCTCTGCTCGCAGACACTTGCTCACGTCCAGGCTAGGGACTGGACTGACCAACAGATCTCCAGCAAAAAGGACCCAGAGTCAGCGGGGGCAACGACAGGCACGAGAGACAGGCGGTATGATCCAGATTCATCCTTCTCATGACCGCGCGTGCTCACAGCCGACCCTTTGTGTAGCTTCAGACGGGATGCTGATGACGGCGGTGAGCTTTGTTCCAGAGTGCAAATGCCCGCTGTACTCAGCAGCAATTTCACCTTCACAGAGCTTCCTCCTAGACCTGCTTTTCGTACCACATTATCACAGCCATCTCAGATGGGCAATTTCAGGCACCAGTCGATCCGGACAACAGAACGCGACAAGGACAAGGAGACCGACAAGGAACGTGAGCGTGACATTCGAGACAAAGAAGGGGCTGAGAAACTGCGAAGCGTGCGTGTCTAAACATTCAATGGACTTTCAGCCTGGGTGACAGTTTTATGGATGTTGCAGCTCTCTGATAAGTATGATCGTGACCGTCTCGCGCTGTCCTCGACAACTCTTCGTGGCAAAGACCGAGACTCAGCCCCCCACTTGAGCGGTGGCTCTTCCGGACGATTAGGGCAGGGACAAGGCACTAACGGCACTCGTCGCACTGAGGCTAGGGAATCAACTAAACGCAAACCAGGAGAGAGTGAAGATTGGCGACGAGGTGAGTTGCACGTGGTTTGGACTTGTTACCTTGTACTCATGAAGTAGCAGGACCCGAGACTGGCAGACAAGCGCGTGACGACAGTACGTTCATTCTATCGACTGATACTCCTCCTATTCACAGCTTCATCTACAGGGCCGGAACCAGGACGTCGGGATAACAGAGAGAGGCCCCGGTCAAGATCCCGTATTCGACGAGAACCATCACCTCCGAGACGCGACAGAGAGCGTGACCGTGATGACCGTGTTCGAGACAGAAGAGGCGAAGATCGCGACGACGATCGTCGAGAGCGAGACGACTATCCTCGCCGTGATAGAGATGACTTCAACCGTCGTGACTGGGGTGATCGTACTCGGGACAGAGACGATAACTTCCGGGACGGTAGAGATCGTCGCGAATACGATCGCGATTTGGAGGAGGATCCACGGCGATGGCGAGACGATGGGAAACGAGATGAGAGGATTGCGGCACGGCGGGACCGAGACCAGAGGGATCGTGGTTGGGACAGGTGGGAGCCAGGGAATGACCGAGACCGTGAGCGTCCAGATGAGCGTGATGGGCGTTCCAAGCGAACTGCTGGTCGCGACAGACGAACAGGTGCAGAGGACGGGAAAGAGAAGGAGGACAGAAGAGAGCGAGAGAAAGAGAAGGAACCAGCGTGGATGGAGACTTATGTGCCGTCATCTCCAGGCGCAGGTATTCTTGGTGGACAGTCGGCCGAGGGCGAGCTTGATGGTATTCAAGCTTGGAAGAAGGGGCTGAAAGAGAAAGAGCGAAAGGAGAAGGAGCTTGAAGATCCTCCTGAATCCTACAAGAAGTCGCCCGAACCGACAACAGAATCCTCATCCCCCAGTGGCCAAGAATCTGGCATGGACGAAATTCAACTGTTCAAACTCATGATGAAGAGGGAAGCAGAAAAGAAGGACACGGAGCCTACACAAAACGGCAAGGTGGACTCGCCAGTTCTCATTTCATCCTCCCTCTCCGCGGGTGCCGGTTCCATCAGCTCCCTTACCACTGCTGAGCCTCAAGGTTCTGCGAAGCTCTCGTCAATAGGTGTGTATGTCCTATCTTTGTTCAAAACGGTGTCTTACTGTATTTGTAGGCGAACCCACTACTTCGTCTGCTGTTGCAGGTGGAATGCGTACACCCAATGGGTCTGTCTTGACCGAAACATCCAAGCAACCGACAGCAGCAACTAATGGCCCTAGTCTTTTGTCCCTCATCTCGTCGAGTTCCCCTGGGCAGATTCAGCAAGCGCCTTCTGCGGACCCCTCAGGAGATCTTCCGCAACCAGCAGTGTCACGCTTCTTCCCTAACCTTCCCGCTCTACAAGCCCATTCTCCAAATAACGATAGGTCGCCCATTGCGCCTGCCATCCCTTCACCAGAATCGTCGTTCCAACCCCCTCAAGGCTCGCGCCTGCTTGCTTTTGCCTCGCGCGCACCAGGGCCTGCGGCTCCCGGGGTCGGTGGTCATTTGAGGACTGGCAACGCGTTGGACTCCTCGATCGGTGCACACTCGACTCCCGGCTTACCGCCTAGTGCATCGGTCCCGGTCCCCTCCAAAACCATCGGTTTTGACTCTCCTAACTTTGGAGCGGAATATCAACATCAAAGTGCTACTCGTATGACGCCGTCAGAATCCGCGTTCGCCAGTCGAAGCTACTCGCCATTTGGTCAATCGTCTCAGAACTCCTTTGGATATGAGGAAACACAAGATCCACGTCTTGGTCTGGGGAACGAGGCAGTGCGTCGCGCGTCCGGTCTTGCCCCTTCAAACCAATTCAGTCCCTCGTCCGAAGCTGGTCTACAGTATCAAGAGCTTGGCAACGTTGCTCCTCCCAACGGATCTGGTTTCGATTTGAGCGGTAACCCGGCAGGAGGCAACTATGCAACTGGTAAAGGTAGTCGATTCGCGAAGTTCTTCGATGCAAAGCCACGCGAGCCTCAAGTTCCCGTCGGGGCGAGACGTACTTCCGTAGGCGCCGGTTTCGTGTCGACTTCGCCGCGCCCTGGTCAGAGGCAGGACCCGATCGCCTTGAATGGAATGGGCGGCGCAAATCCCGAGAATCGAACCATGGAGGATATCTTCGCTATGTTGCAGAACTCTGCACAGGTAAGCCGCGCATGCTTCTGACTTCTCCGTTCGCTGACATCCCGCAGAACCACCGCATGTCGCCTCAGATTGGACAGCCGAGTAGAAATGGAGGCGCTCAGTTCAACCCCGGTCATGCCGAATTGCAGGCATTACAGCTTCAGCAACTTCAACAGCAGCAGTACGCGCATAATCGCCTCGAGTCCTTGTACGACAGCCGTCTCGACGATCGGAACTTCGTCCCCGATGGCATGGTCCCTGGTCTTCGACCTGCCCCTCGGCCTCGCAGTAGAGAACCATCCGGAGCGCTCTTCAACGAGCACCTCGACGATCCTATTCAATTCAGCCTCCAGCAGCGTATGCAACAGCAACCGCGCAATCTTGAGCAGATGTATTCTGGCCCGATGTATAATCATCAGCCCGCCCAGCAAGCTCCCGGTCGTAACGCCAGCATTCATCTTCAGCAAGCTCAATTCCGCGGCGGCCCCTCCCCCCTCCAAGGCTCCATTCCCAACCCTGGCAACCGCTTGCCACCTGGTCTCGCGAACCTAGGTGGTCGCCCACCTCATGATCCGTCACAGTTCATCAACGCACCTATGGGAGTACCGGGTGGGTTGCACGGCGGCATCTCTCCTAGTGGTCCTGCGCAGCAAGGTTTCGGGAACTTTGGCGGAGGAAACCTTGGATTTGCAGGTGCCCCGCAAAGCAGAGGACCGATCCCTGGGCCCCACCTTCAGAACCAGATGGCCCTAAACCAGATGGCAGGACTTGGACCTAACAACAACTTGGATGCTCGTGGTCAGAACCAGGCTCAATTCTTGGGTATGGGCGGCGTCGGAGGTTTGGGTGGCAACATGCGTGGCGGTAATTTCAATCCACAGCACGGACCCGGAGGACAAATGCAGAATCCTCATCTCGCAGCGCTGCGTCAGCAGCAACAGCATCTTCCCCCGCATCTCGTTCAGCAGATGCTTTCACCCCATCTTCAACAGCAGCAGGGTATCCCGGGCGGGAGCGCACAGGGGGCGCAGGACTTGATGGCGCTCTTGATGGGCAACCACAGGGATTGAATTCTCGCTTCTTCTTTGCCACCGTAGCAGTCCATCTCATCATCTTCACATCACGAACACCCATTCACTTGCACTGTCTCAAATCCATCTTCCCAATTCCTCACTGTCTTTTTCATTCCATTCTCTCTGATCCACTTTTATTGCCGCGTGTGCATACCCCCCTCTTTCAGCCAGGTACATTTTTCTCTGCGATGAACGACGAACTCATGCCCACGCCTCGACCGTATTTTAAAGCTGAGCTCTATTACCCACTACCTGGTTCTTGTAATGACAATTCTCCATCTTCGATATCTGATGTACATTATCGCCGCAATTTACATGCCTGCGCAGACGCAATGATCCTGTATGATATTCTGGTTTCGGGCACACAGCTGCAGTTGGGACGATTACGACGGTACCTCTGCCTAAACACAAAATGATCAAGAGCTTACAAGTAGGTCTTTGTTTGTTGGTCACCACTATCGGAGGCAGTGAGGACGATCTATGCTGTCGACTCCACCGGCCATATGGATTTTGTCAGGGCGCGTTTGGTAGAAGGTCTCACACGACCACCGAGAGGAGACTCTCAGTGGAAGATTGCGGGCATAAGCGATGGATATATTGCTCATCGCAGTGGCAGCGAAAGTTTGGCGAACTAGAACGGCCGCATTCCTTGCCTCCCAACCCGACGAACATCTCCCCAGGGTGTGGTCATGCAGGCAAAAACCCTGTCAGCGAACCCCATCGCTACCCACAGGTGGAAGAAAGCCGGGGCCAATACCCAATACCGGTGCATGGACGATCCCTTCGTTCTCGTTAACTTCTGCCACTAGCATCACGAAAAAAGAGAGTGCTTCTGACCGGGTTCTATAGCGGGTATAAGACACATGAATTGCACCCATACTGAGTTGTTGTTTTGTGTCCTTCTGGTAGGTGTTGTCTTCCCCTTCCCTTCCCATCTGCCGGACGACGACGGGGGAAGGAACATGTGCAACGACTTCGCGACCCTTCTGTGTTCTGCGAGCGCATATACGCACACCTTCACGGAGCCGGGGGCCTGTGGGGCGTGCGTGAGCATCCCCTTTGGCACGACGCACGTCATGTCGCGGAGTCCAACTGCTGCCCGACCGCAACGCCAGCAGACAGGGCAGGGGACGTCGTCTTATTTCATCCCATCATTCGGTGAGAGACTGCGCTGACACTGGCAGAAAACATATCTCCTCCTCGTCATGCATGGTGTAACAGGATATTATTGTCCCTCTTCTATGAAGGCACATACCGGCCGGTGTCAAAGGTCACCGCGCAGCGTGGTCTGCAGCTCTTTTCAAAAAACCTTGTTGTCCATTCCAAGTTCGTCTGTCCAGTTCCCTATTTGACTAGAATTTCCTACAGATATTAAACGTCAGCAGACCTAGAACTTACTTCGACTTCACTGCGAGAAAAACCAACGTTGGGTACACTCCATATAGCAAATACTTCTTGCCACTTGGCGCAGTAGGAGCTTTGAACAATCGCCGGATCCCCACGGCGTCGCAAGGTGTGGAGCATCTGCATAAACGCACCGTACGCGAATTGACGCGAGTGGGACGCGAACCTGGGTCGTTCCTCGATGCTCGACCGACATCACCAGTCTAAAGAGAATACGGCGCGATGGCGAGCCATCCCCAAGGCAAGAACGTCGTGATGGGGCGGGCCAGTTTTTGTACTTCTCGTAAAACCGCTTCCTAGTGATTTCCTGGAGTAAGAAACGAACGTCAGAAAAACGTATTGTATACCAGCGTCCGAGGGAGTGTCAAATTCGCTCTTATTGCGCTTGATGTCCGTTTTCAATACAGTATCGCGCTGGCTGAGAAGACCCCAGAGTGAAGAGTGGCGGGGGAAAGTCCGGTATTCATGGCAGATAAGGTGACTGATGAAAGGGTTTCCAAGCGTAGTGTGAGATGCGATGATACAGGATGTTGTGTCGCAATCGGGGAGGCAAATGGCCCGAGCTGTTCAAAAGGTTCAGCGGTACGCACATGTTATGAGCTTGAGAAACACTCACTCGGTATGTATGTGCGGTCTATATTCGGGCGGACCGTGCTGCAACATAAGAAGGACCGTCGCAGCTACCCGACAGTCCGCTCTCGGACTGCTGCTGTGGGTGGCACTCTCATCATCAACACCCTGCGTGGCAGCGATGGACGACCACTCGTTGACCACGGGCGCCTTGTAGCGTAAGCGGAAATTGTTCGACCGACATCGAGTACCTGAGCTCGTCCATCAGCGATATCGACATTGTGTGCTGAGGTGATCTCTTCGCCGTCGTCAGAAGATATTCTGTGCAGACGTCCCGCCAGAGTCAAGGCGAGTGACCTACTGGTTATGCTCAACGATGTCAAGGTCGATGTGCGACTGCCTTTCGGCGGTGTCTCGATTGTCTCGAACTGTCAATTACTGAGGGCGCTAGAATGAACGAGAAAGCTTTGAATGATTGTGCTGTACGTTTTGATGCAAGTACGATGGAATCTTACCTAAAATCTCCAAGTAAGGAGCGGATCTGAACTGGCCGTTTGCCTGCAGGCAACAACGTGTAGAAGCTCGCGCTCCTCCGGCACAGAAATGGGACCCAGAGAAGCCAATCAGGGCGAGAGAAAGTGAAGCCTTGTGTATTAGAGACAGAGCGGCGAGGATAAGCGCAAACACGCTTTCCCTGCGCCGTGATTCGAGCTCACTTGGTCTACCATCCTGCTCTTGAAAGCCAGGGATTGCCGACATTGAGTTGCGCATTCTCCCCCTTCGAATCTCCCCATCCTCTCCAATAGCTTTTGCCAGCTACTCGACCGAGCATTCTTGTGCTTGGATCTGCTAGGCGTCGCTGGAGACAGAGTCGGTCGACACAAGACCCTCCACTCTGCCAGAGAACAGCAAGACCACCGCTCGACATACCATCGAGTGGCGACCTCTTCCCCTGCCTCTATCCCCATTCCGCCCCCTCATAGACTCCCCGGTGCCATCTCACCACCCGTCATTCCTTTGGTCTCGTCCATCCAGTCATTCCCTAATTTCACTACCCCACTCCACCAGTAATTTGACCCCGAAGCTGTCGCTTTAATCGCCTTCTGATCCCATCCTGCAAGTCGTTGGAAGATTGAGCTAGCAGCAGCCCGTTGACCCGCAATTTGACTTGTGAGTGGCGCGCTGTGCAGAGGCCCGGGCAGAGCTGACATCACGACAGTGCTCCTATCAAGCTCGAACCCGGCAGCGGTGAGTGAGGGTGCCTGTGCATCGGGGGCGACAGAGAGGATGCTGATAGGAGATATGGGGGCAGACCAACCGCAACATCGTCGACTGCAGCCCGCAAGAGAGCTCGTCGTAGCAAACACTCGTTCCTTCTAGGTAAGAGTCGTTCTTTCCTGTTACGTCACGTTTCGAGCGGCGGCATCGCAAAACGTGGCGCGCTTCCCGCTCTGGATATGGCAGGTCCGGCACCTTCGGACGGCGGGGGAGCGCGGGACACTGTCGGTCCGAAGCTCCCCGCGCGTGCATGCAGCCATCTGCAGCGAGCCAGGGCTGTTCGCACCGCATCTCTGCATCGCAGCTCTGCGGGCCCGTCTGCGCACATGACACCATGCATGTCGACACCAGCCATGGTGCCTGCGCTCTCCACTGGCTCATCATGCTATCAACGCGATCCGTCTGCATTTCGAATTCCCTCCATGCATGATTTGCTATCGCGGAGTGCGCGATCGAGGCCTATCAATTTCGTGTTTCATTTTGGTCGGCCACTGGCGCAGTGTGCCTTGGTCGCTGGTCATTGTCCCGTCCGTTGACATCATACGTGTAACATGGGGTGCGCGACGGCCCAGAGAGGGGTGCCGGGGAGGAATGCACTCGAGCTGAGCGGCGTCGCACGAGGCATCAGGTGGGCGAGAGAGCGGGTGCAGCTGGCAGCGATAGGCCTGATACTGATACGACAGGCGGCTAGAGCTGCTATCGATTGTTGTTGTAGTCTTGTTCGTCACCCAGCCCTTTCACATTCTTGTCCGGCTCTCCCACCGCTCGTATTTTCCACGTATTTTCTGCCTTGACCCTTCCCGATTTGCCCGTTGTTTACGCGTCAACACGGGACCCAGTGCCTCGGGTCGCATATAGCCCTTCTGGCACCGCCCATCCTCAGCCTGCGCCTCTCTCAGTCTCTTCCTCCTCGACGTCCTGCACGTCCGAGACGTCCTCCTCTCCCTTTCTTTTCTTCTCCTTCACGACCTTGTACGCTGACCACGACATCTGTTCTGCACTCCAGCAGCCGCCTTCCCCCGCCTCCCGCCCCTCGGCAGCCCCTCGTTATCCCCTTACCTGCCGCCCTCTCTGCCCCTCAACACCCGCCTTGCGTCGTCGTTGAGCTCGCATGACCCATCTCGCAAACAGTGAGTCCCGTCCTTCGTGTTCTCTGTCGATCGGTGTCCCTTCTTTATTCGTGTGTGTGTGCGGTCTCGCGTGGTGCGGCCAGTGCCGGTCGTCGATCGAGGGCCGTCGCGCTCGTGGCAATCGTCCTTTCCGCCCCCGTTGTGTCAATGTTCGTTTCGAAGCCCCGGCGGGTTAAAACCAGCGCATCGTCGTCGTGATCGTCTTTCTTTCCTTCAGTCGTGTTCCACGCTCGTCTGTGTGCCGCCACACTGCGAGCAGCGCGTCTCAACCAACCCCCTCTTTGTACTGGGCGTCCCCCCGCTCCCCAGGCCAAAACTTTCTCTCTTCCCGCTCAACCACAACCATGGCTGGTCCCGTTCACTCCAGCTGTTCTTGGGCTGACCCGTCTCCCTCTTCCAGTTCACAGTTGATTCAGAAGTCTTCATCCGATCCGATTAACCTCCAGGCCACCGACATGAAAGACGTCTCCAACTCAACTCGGGTTCCCCGCCCTACCGCCTATCCCAAGAAACGACCCTCACCGGGCGGCGTTTTGAAGTCATCACGGACTAAATCCCCTCTCTATCCCGCCCATGCTCTCGTACGCAAGTCACCGCGCGCGGTACGGGCCGAGCAGATCGCCCAGCGTCAGCGGGAAGCCCAGATCATGGCAATGCGGCGCGAAGGCATCTACTTGGAGGAGGAGTACCGCGAAGAGATTCGATACTACATGCACGAGATGGAGGTGAGCTGGTCACTCTACGACCGTGTGCGCTATTGCTGAACGTGAGAGGGGTTCCCAGCGCTACACTATGTCCTCCACAACATCAATGGATCAACAGCCAGAAATTAGATGGCACATGCGACCATGCCTAGTCGACTTCCTGGTTGAGATCCATTTCACCTTCCGCCTGCGGCCCGAGACGCTCTACCTCACCCTGAACATCATCGACCGATACGTCTCACGTCGGATCGTGTATGTCAAGCACTACCAGCTCGTTGGTTGTGCCGCCCTCTGGATTGCCGCGAAGTTCGAGGACGCGAAGGAACGCGTCCCCACTGTGCAGGACTTGGCCCAGATTTGCCGCGAAACGTACGACGAGTCCGCCTTCATTCAGATGGAGGGCCACGTCCTGGCCACCATCCAGTGGACCCTCGGTCACCCCACCGCGGAAGCTTGGCTTCGCATGATGTGCTGTGGGCCTTGCACCGAAGACCCCAAAGTTCAGCACGTCGCTCGCTTCCTCATGGAGATCACCCTCTTCTACCGTGAATTCGTCCAGTACACCCCTTCATCTATCGCGATGGGTGCGCTGACGTTGGCCCGGTATCTCTGTGGCAAGCCACGCCGCATCTTCGAGGAGACCGACGAGTGCTTGGAGATTGTGGAACACCTAGACGAACGCTTGGCGAAGCACGTCAATGACCTCTCGGAGACCCTGGTCAAGAAGTACTCGTACGCATTCTACTCGAAAGCCGCCACGTTCGTCGTCCAGTACTATCTCGAGAACGGCCGGTGGCAGCGTCACTCAGTCCCCGCTCTTCCCATGACCCCTATCCGCGCGTACCCGTCAAGGGTCACGACGCCGATGAGCGTATCGACCACTGCATCCGATCTCTCGGACGACATGCCGGCGACGCCCACGAGTCCCAACTTCTCCAGCGAGTTCTTCTCTAGCTCGCGCATGTCGGACGACAAGGAGAACTTTCCCTCGTCACCGTCGTTCGAGCCAGTCATCAACAAGCATGATTCCGAGCCGACACCCGAGCAGTTCCTGCCCCACGACTTCGTAGCCTTCGGCCGACCCGCGCTGCACAATCTGAACATGTCTTCGCCGCGACCGACAGCGATGGTTTCGTAGGTTCCACCCGCGCTTCCTGGCACCAGCACCGCGGATACCTGGCGATCCAGGATGTAAAAAGACTCCGTCCGTCCGATGCAATCGTTTCAAGAATCAATCGCAAAATGTACCACCATACCATACACGTCGTATCATCGGCCTCATTCAACGCAATCTCGTCTCTGCAAAGTCATCCACAACACAACATCATCCATGCATTCTTTCCCTCGCATTTTTTCTTTCTCGCCTGATCATCACCACCATCATCGTCTCCTACCATTAGTCAAGCGCGTCTGGGTCTATCGAGTCTCACGAGTTGAAAGGTTGTTGTCGGAGGGAAACTATACGGCATTGTGGGTTCCACAATGGCCATGTTGTACAACATACGGACGGTCTCGACTGTTCTTCGTTCCTCCCTCCTACGACGGTCGGCTCTCCTCGTCACTGTTTGGCCCTTCATTGAACGCTCCATCCACATTCATTCTCCTCCCATTGCCTGGTACTCTATGCACCTCCGTCGTTACCGTCCTTGAATCGCCTTACGCGATGAGATTGGCCAGCCGTTCCGTCTCCTCCCTGTATATTGAACCCCCTTTTTAAACACCTCCGCCTTCCTTTTTATATTATTGTTCACGTTTATTGTACCATTTTCACCCACATTGTCCGTTCCCCCCCGTCCCCACTTCACCCGCAATAGCATCTATCCCCCTGCATCGCACATCCATCGTCGTTCGCGCATTGTTCCTGACCTCCGTCGCATGTTCTTTCTCGTTCGTCTCGTCAATGTTGCAACATCTCAAGCATTCTTCCCCATCCAGTCCTCCTCGTGACTTTCACTCCATCTCTCTGGCAATTCTCCCTTCCTCTCGCCATCCCTCCGCATTCTTCTGTCCACTCATCCCACCGCTCGTCTCTAGTGTTTCCATCAGCCTCAAGGGCAAACTCGACCTCTCTCTCCGCTGTTCTACATTACTCTGAGCATCCATCTCGTCTTTGTGAATTGCAATCAGATTATTATTGAAGTTGTTTGCACTTCCTTCCCCCCCTTGCGCCACCGCCGCCGCCCGGACGAAGGATGTTCCCCGCCAGGCGTACACTCCTGCAAGTCCGAAGTCATCGATATCGAAGCCGTCAACGTCCTGGAAGCCCCGTCTGTCGACACTCTAATCGAAGTCTGTTCCTCTGTACGACAGGTGCGCAGATCACGCTACCGTCGCCGCGGGAGGCTCGCGCCACTCTGGGGCGTGTGCGTCCGCCTGGGAAGCCCGGCGCTGGACACCCTCTCTCCTTCGCCACACTTCCTCGGGCGTTGAGTATCGCGGATGCACACGACGTTCTCAATCCGGAACTCCGCCCTTGCCTTCGTTCTCTGCACTCTGGCAGCCAATCCATCTTGCTGGAATTTTCCTCCAATTTTCCTCTCGAGTCTTCGTGATTTTCGCATGTTATTCTCCGTGCTCGGATCCGGTCCATCATCAATTCTCTGCGACGCTCTGGCTTGGCACTCTCCAGATCTCGCTCGCTGTTCGTCGTCTCCTGCACCGTCCTCGCCATCACTCTTGCCACACTAGCAAGCAGCTCCCGGACACACGCTTTGCGATGATGATGCGTACGTATTCCTCGACGCATACTCGACCTGCGATCACGAGGCGATGGATTCACCGGTGCCTCTCGCAGCCCTCCCGCATCACTTCGAGCCTGGCCGGACGCACTTGGGAAGTTGGGAGCATCATCCAATACATCATTGTTCACCGGGGGACCCGCCCTATCAAGTATGGAGAGCCTCGACGGTTATCATTACAATGCATGCGGTCGCGTGCATTTTATTGTTCAGGTTTCTTCTGTCGGTGCTTCTTGCCAGGTTGGGGCGAAGGCGGATGCTTGATGCCGACGCGCGATGGAGTTGGCGATCTCGCCGACAAGGTCTTCGGCCCGGACTCGAGTGGCGTACGAGGGTACTATCACCAAGCAGCAAACCTGCAGTCGGTGTCACCGACTCTTGGGTGAACACCAGGAGCGTACCTGCTTCCCCAGCCTGCATATGCAAAATTTACACGGACGTCACCACGGCGATTCTTACCAGTTCTTACCCTTTACAAGTGTGGTAAGTAGAGTTCACTACACTGTACGACCCTGATATTGACATTTGACGGGGAAGATTACGAACATTTTCATGCTCAAATCTTCGCAGGTTAGGTCTTACTCCACAGGTCTTCCGCGCCTCCGCGATACATGGACCAACAACTAATTCCAACCGCACGTGGTCTCGATCCCAGACGGAATTCGCACCCAACCACCGCAA
>RWJN01000302.1:0-41210 GCA_004332605.1 Steccherinum ochraceum
TTTTTTTTTTTTTTTTTTTTTTAATTCTATGGTGATCTGACAGTGAGTGTGTACGGCCAAGTTCCATCACTGGTCACTGTCACCAGCATTTTGTACGCAGTAGACCAGGACCCGAGGAGGAGACAATCAATCCGAAATGATCCAATCGGGGAGAGTCTGTACAAACGGATCACTCGTGATTGGCGACTGATCGTGTCGCATAAGCGCTGTTCCTTGACGTTGAATCCTTTGGAAATCCTCCTGCTCAATCCGCCACAGTCACAGAGAGACGGAAGGAAATGCATCTTCGATCGAAGTTCGTGCGACCGGATGGACTCTCCTCTTCCTCCCGCCCTCTCTCTTGCTATCACTCATTCTTCTGTCGTCAACTTCCGTAAACCGACTCGGGGTTTCGGTTTGTCTCTCTTCAATCTCCCCGTACTTGTACAACGCCAACATCACTCTGCACCTGCTTTGCAGGTACCGCTTCCACAGTTGAAGACCGCTGAGATTCGTGGCGCCCGATCATCGCGATGTGGTTGCGCCTGTGTTGGCTTCCTGTCACACAAGCTGCACAAGGCTGCACATCAGATCAAGGCAACTGCTTCCCGTTTTGCGCGCACAAACGGACAATGCATCCTCTGTATGCCGCTCACAGTAAGCAATTGCACATGCCGGCTGAACCTTATGGTGCGTGACAACTTACGCCCGAGTTTGATATGTCACATACTGTACCTCCTTCTCCTTCTCGAAAGACGTATAAAACTAATGGCGTTCCGACCCGGCACTTCGCAATCACCTCCGACCCCCGACCCCCCACCCTCTCCTGCGGTCGATGGCTCTCGACGAGCTTCACAAACATCCACTGTTCTCTACCCGCCCTGAGTTCCTGGAGACCAATGACCGTATAAAGCTTGCCTACCAAAGAGCTCAGCTCATTCTGCAGAATTGGGGTACGTCCGCATAGCAATGTCCTCGCGATGCTACTTACCAATGATGCCTCCAGGTCTCACGCTCAACGACATTGGACGATGCACCCCGAAATTCTGGGAGGTGCAAAGCGACCCCATATTTGTTTACGACCCAGCGGTCAGCAGCATCATTGCATGCACCGTGAACCTCTTCATTGGCTCATTGGCACCGCTGGTCCGCAAGCATCCGTACCTCAAAGCCGTGGTCGACGACGCGTTGTCCGGAAGAATCTTTGGCAATCTCCTTCTGTCGGAAGTTGGACATGGACTGGACATGCTGAATCTGGAGACTACAGCTACGAAGGTTGATGGAGGATTTGTTTTGCATACACCGAACTCAGCGGCGACGAAGTGCGTATGCTATATAGCTTTAACTCGGATCGTTTACTCAGTAGGTTTCCAGGTTCATGCCCCCAACAGCTCCCATAGACGGGATTCCGAAGGTGGCCATCGTGATGGCCAGAGTACTCGTCGACGGAGAAAACAGGGGCATCCACCCGTTCTTCGTTCAGACTTCGGACAACAGGGGGATGTGTTCTGGGATTAGTTCTGCTTGTCTGCCTCAGCGGAGCGGCGGCTCTCCTCTCGACTACGCCATGACAACCTTTGACCATGTCCAACTCCCGGAAACCTCGTTCCTTGGGTCGAGCCTGGAGAAGCCAGCGAACGAGCAGATGCTCCTGCAAAGTTACGTGTGGAGGATCCCGATTGGCACCGCCCTCGCTAGCATCTATGTCTCCCACGCTGCGAAGTTCGTTGCATGTGTTGGCGCGGATTATTCCTTACGACGGCACATACAAGGTAGAGGCGCTGAACGGGTGCCCATCATCGTCTTCCGAACCCAGCAGCTACCCGTCCTTTACGCAACAGCAGTAGCTCACGTCTTGGATGCGTGGCGACGGCAGTTTGTGCAATACCAAATGGCGGCTAATCAAGATCCCCGCTCAAAGTACGGTCTCAGCGTCGTATTCAAGGCTACCGTAAACCGTCTGGTCACAATGGTTGCCAGGAACATGGCGGAGAGGTTAGGTGCACAAGGGCTGTTTGGACATAACGTCATCAGTCAGCTGGAGGTGAGCCATCCTTGATGGACATCCGTGATAGCCTCCTGGACTTGATGCACTTGACACAGATGGATAATCGTGGTATGGCCATAGCCGAAGGCGACATTGTCGTCGTCTGCATTCGAGTCTTCTCCGAAGTTCTGCAGGAACGGTGTCAACTCCCAGCTCCCACGCATCCCGAAGGACTCCTCTCAAAACATTATGCTGGTATCCTGTCGCGGTGCTCGACATTGGTGGCGACTTTCCCGAAGGGACATCGGGACCCGCGGTTCAGCTCGCTGATCCTCCCACAGTGCGAATCAGCGTTGTTGGCGCTGGGGTACGCCTTGGCGCATTCTGCTGCTGCGGACGCCGGAGTTCCTCAACCTTTACTTGATCTCTTCGAGGTCGGCATGATCGCCCAAGATGCCGTATGGTTCTCCGAGAATGCCAACTTCAGCGACCAAGAACGCATGCTTGCAGAGGACCGAGCGGTGCAGCTGGCTTTGCCGCACCTGAAGGAGTATATAGATGCAATGGACGTCCGTAAGTACATCACTGCACCTATCGTCAGTGACAGTGCCTGGTCGGAATGGGAGAAACAGCTGGAGTGGAGCAGCGGTGACCTGCCATCAGCCCGACTTTGATTCCCCTCCTAGCTCTAAGTAGTAGTGCGTCGCGTCCCTGCATTGTTTCCTATGTTCAACCTCTTATCAAGATCCCAAATGCTCGCAAAACGAGAGGCGGCCGCATCGTATCTATGCGAGAAAGCAAGCTTGATATCCGACATTGGATCGAAAGTCGTGTGACCGTCGAGGGCTCAGGCTGCCCGGTGCCTGGCCCTGAGTGACATTCTCTTCTTCGGAGGGCAGCACTGTGCAAAGGTCTCTACGAGTGGCTCTCGAGACTAACTCGATACTCTCTCGAGCAGCGGAACCGAGAGCATGAAATATGTACCCAATATGTACCGTACTCGTACAGCAATACTCGGTCTGCGCAAGGTTCGGCGCTTATAATGCACCATCTTGTCCCATACCATCACGGTCTCGTCCACGTCGTCCACCACTACCTACTCCTGCTTCTTGCCGAGTACGCTGCATCCTATTTCAACCAACTACTTCGAAGCGCTGCCGATATGTTTGAGCCTGTGAGAGGTGGAACGCGGGGAGGGCAGGCAGAGTTTAAGTGGTCGGACGTTTCAGCGGATAAAGACCGTGAGGTCAGTATTGCACTTTCTGTGCTTTTGCCCTATGCTGATTGTGCCCATTCAGAATTATCTGGGACATAGTATCAATGCTCCTACAGGACGATGGCAGAAGAACAAAGACGTTCATTGGTATTCTCGGGACCAGAAAGATGGAGAGGAGGAGAGGCGTGCCGAGATTCAAAGAGTCAAGGAGGCGGAAGCAGAGGCTATGGCTGCTGCATTGTAAGTACCCTTACATATTTATGTCTCGTTCACCTTTTCATGCTGATCATCTCGACAGAGGATTTGCCCCGAAACCTGGAGCATCCATCAACGGACCAAGTGGGGGAAGTGTATCAGGCTCGAATGCCATTCCGGTGGTACCCAAAACAAGTGTAGACGTGGGTGATGACTTGGATCCGGAGAAAGAGGAGAAGAAGAAACGAAAGGCAGAGCGGAAAGAGGAGAAGCGGCTGAAGAAGGAGCGCAAAGAGCAACGCAGGGAGGACCGGGCGCACCGTAAGCGACACGACGGCGACGAGGATGACGACCGGCAACAACGAAACCGCGACCGTTCCCGCTCACCTCGCCGCAAGACCGACTCTTACGGCAGGTCCGCGACACCTCCTGTGCACGAGTCTGGGTCTAGAGCGCAAGCTGACTATGATGCGCTTGACCGTGAGCGTGAACGCGAGAGGGCTCGAAGGCGTTGGGATGACAACGCCAGGCGCGAGCGTCCTGGCAGCGGGCATTGGGGTCGGGATAGATGAAGCTCATTACTTCCGAATCTGGAGGATGCTGGATGAAACTGCGATGTCGGATGCCAGAAACCTCATGTATGGCTTCCTACTTTTCATTGCTCTACAATTTCTTACCACCTGTTTGGGTATATCCGCTGAGATAGGTGTCTCTATGTCCGGTTCTTATTCGTTCGTCATGCAAGTTGAGACCCGTCGGGGACTCGACTTCGTTGTTCAGTAAGGCCCAGCTCATTGACGCTTCGCCTATCCGCCTATACCGATACATTACCGCAGCTGCAGCGCGCATCGCGTACTCTTCTGCATCCGCGAGCTAGCAATCGCTCCCCAAATTGGCGTACAGGGTCGTCCTGATGCGCTTCACCGGGGCTGTTGTTGCCAAACACACGCCCGTGGCGGCAAACGTGGTGCTTTGTGGTGGCCGCAGATGTACAAATGCACATGTACGCACCCACAACTAAAATCATCGTGATTACTTTCTGTAATCTAGCATATGCCATACACGTCACCAGTCATACTACAGCAGAATTGGTGAGCTTCTACACAGAGTCTCTGCATCATACAGCGAATCGTCACTTCGCTTTTCGGGTGTAGTCCATCCAAGTCCATCCTACATATGTCGTAGTATCTTCACCGCCAGTTCCCAGCAGTTCCCCTGAAGATGATTGCGCCAAGCGAGGGTATCTGCCTCGGGCGGTCCCGAAGGTTGAACCTCGAGGCGCAACTACTGCTGCCCTGGTGGAATCTATGTGCATGACATTGGACTGGAGATCCGGTGGCGAGCCTCCGGTGGCGGCGTGACGTGTGCTCGTTGCAACAGCTCGCAGCTCTTCGCCGTACATAACGGTAAAGCACCTCTTTTTCATTGTGGATCACTGCAGCAATAGTCTGACTGCGGCGGTAAGATTGATATTCCAGGGCCTATGACATGCACGCCCGCCGTGCCCATATCGCGCCTTGATTTGCGCCGATACGTAGACGTTGTGTACGATGCCGACTCCGCAAACGAGGTACCCCCCCATTCATCTGGGCGCCGATCATCCCCGTCGCTGAGACTGATGCGATTGAGACGTGGACCGTCGGAATGACTTTATCCGGGCTCGGCCATGGCAACGCAGCTTTCATGCAGTTGTCAAGACAAGGCGGCAAGATGGGCAGTACATACTATAGTTTCAGACTCGGAGGTCAGTACGCATGGCACACTTCTGCAACTTGTGGCCGCGCATTACACTGACCGTTGTTCCCGCTAGCTGTAGGCGGCCGACTGTAAACCATGTCGGTCGACATGCGCTCGTTTCAGCGAAACGTGGACGATGTCCGCGCCGTTAGTCGTTTTGCCGTACGCATGTCCGAAATTTGAAAAGCGTTTCAGTGACCGCATCCGTCTCTTGGTTGGAATTTCATCCACGGTGACCGGCGCGACGCACCTTTGTGGCGTAAAACGTGGCGGGCGACGCCAACTCCGCAGTGAGTTCTGCGTACCACATGTTTGCCAGGTCCGTCCTCATTCCCGCCTCCCCAACATCGGTTACGCATACGCACTAACCTGTTCCTAGTACACTAGCACAAGACGTCAATATCCAGACCTTGAGCTATCCCTACATGTCGCAGGCAGTCCGCAATTAGCGTCATTTTGCCAATGTCAACGGCACAAGGTGCAGAACCAGACATTCCATGAAAGAGAAGACAGCTTGGACGGCGTTGAATCTGCCGCTTCGTATGATGACGCCACGCATACAAATCACGAAAACGATAATCTTGCCAGGGCCAACGTCGATTTGCATCTCGGATATACGCCAGGCTCGCTGGCGAGCGGGCGTCTGACTCCTGCATATGGCCTTCTTCGGTCTAGCGCCGCACATTCTGCATCTCAGATCGCGCCTCCTCCGGCTTGAAATACTTGACCGCGACGTCTAAAAGTCGGCCTCATCTCTCCCATCCTCTCCTTCGTCAGTGTCTGGACGCGCACTTTCATTCTTTGCTCTCATACCCGCAACCTACATAAACTTTGCGCGGCCTCCCATTCCTCCTCGCGTCCGTCCCCTCGTTTCACACTTTCACTCCCATCAAGCACAACCAGAACTTGTATAATTCCCTCCTCGCAGTCGTCAGCACCCACTACTAGCTATCCCATCAACCAACGCCGACAATGTCCACCTCATTCGGAATCCATCTTCTGCTCAACGACAAGGTTCCGACCAGTCTCACCGATTCGGAGTTCGTCGACATGTACGACCGCCTCCGCTTGCGAGTGCACTGTACCCTTCGCAACGCCGACCGAACGGTCATCATGATCTACAAGTCGACCTTGTCTGCTCCTATTGCATGCTTAGAGTTCGGAGCTGGCCACGCTCTCGGCAGCATCAAACTGACGGGGAAGGACCCAGTTCATATGAACGACTTTCTATCCCGAGTCTCCAGGAGGTATGTTCCCCCAGACGTACCGCGATTCAATACGCTAATGAGTCTTCACAGCTCTCGAGTACGGAGATTTATCGCCTCTGACGGACAAACGTACACCTGGACTCAGGAGTCGAAGGACTCTGAATGGGAGGCAAGTGAGATCGCCATACACGCCCTGGCGCATCCTAACGTCCAAGTGACAGTGCCTGAACTCGCGGTCATATTCCGTCGCTTCTTACGACGTCGACAAGACCTCTGCCATGCTCGCCGTTGACGAAGGATACACTCAGATCACTGGTGGTATGTCCTTGTTGTAGCCTTCGTAAACTGTCGTACTCATCGTGCATGTCTCCACTTTCAGAACTGGTCGCCACCCTCCTCATCATGCGACACATTGTCAAGTATAATCTGTAGAAGTATCTCACCCTGGCGCGTTGAAGAAACCTCCACCTGCTCGCACAGGACATGGACTCCCACCCTCGAGCAGTGTAATTTTTGTTCATAACAGTGCATCCAAGCCCAAACGCTGGACCTATCGTTTTACCATCATCTTGCTATCATCGTCTCCTCTCTCCCCCATCATTCTGTGCGGCCCATTTTTACTTACTGCGTAGAACCTAATATGCCCTCGTGCGTTGTGCTGTTTTCTCCCTTGTAGAGTCATTCGTATTCGCCTCCCCCTACAGTAGCGCTGCTCGGGTCCGGAATCTTAATTCGTCGTAGTCTAGTTCAGTATTCGCTTCGTAGTTACAGTCGGTTAATGCTCTACCTAGGCTTTCTAGTATTCGTTTGAAGTCGCTTCTTACTTTGCATTCGTACCGGTTACGTACCCATTATAATCGTCGAAGTATTCGTTGACGTCCCAATACATCCATTGCCACCGAACACTGCTCAATTGCCAGGACAGATATCGATGCTCTATCGGAATCTGAAGGACAGCATCAGGATTAGTCTCTACTCAATTGAATGAAGTCCGGTATCGAGAGGTACCTTTAGGTCGGTACAGGAGCGAAAGAGACCGAAGCCCTCGAAAGGAAGTTTCAAACAGCTCGCATTTCATTAAGACGAAAACTCGATCTTATACAAGAATCAAATCCCCGACACTCCGGCCATAACCGTGCACGTTATGGAATCAAAGGGATGCAGCAATCAGAGCACCGTAAGAAGAATGCAAAGTGTGGGATATCGTAGGTATCAAAAGCGGACTAGGTATGACTATATGTATGTACGACTGAGATGAAAAAGAATATGCCAGATCTAAAGTCTAATCCAAGAGATTACCTGCTGACGGGAGCAGCATAGGAAGGGGAAAATATGGTACATGCGAATAATGAGTGGAAAGGCATTGTCCCATGATGAATTTTAACATGTGCGGTACGAAAGACCAGTGACGCCAGACAGGTGCCGCCCCCGAAGGATCATAATCACTTCAGAAGCTGAGGAACGTCGCAGAGCGGCGACTATCGCAACATACGTGCGAGGGGTGCAGTGGCGTGCTGGGTCATGACCTTGGTCATTGAGCCTTTGATAACCTGCTGCTCTACGCTGTGGTCGGAAGGGTCGATCATCATTCGCCGCGACCGAGCGATCTGCTGCTCGACTGAGGACACTGGCTCCGTGTCGAGTAATTCGACGACGGGAAGCGGTACCGCGACGCGAGGTGGTGACGTGGCTGGAGGTGGGGGTGCAACCTGCTGCTTGGTTGATTTCAGGCCCAGTTTCGAACGCTTCTTCTCCTCCTTAGCAGGTTGCTTTTTGTCGACAACTAGAGTCGTTGATTAGAAGTGCCCTTCAATAGACGTAGACGAACGAACCTGAATAAGAATACCCGTCGGCACCGTCAGATTGTAACCAATGGTCTCCTCTCTCCGAGAATCTATGAAAGAAATAAGCAAAGCTGCTATTAGCGCACCACGTACACTCACTTGCGGAGCGGCCTGCCATCCATGCCCAGTGGAGACCACGCCTTCCTCTGGCCTTTCGAATACACAGTCACGGCACCTTCTTGCGCTTTTCGTACTTCTTCCGTCACGCACGAGAAACTCAATGGCGACTTTGGATCCCGTGACATGATGGACTTGTCGACCTTAAGTGCGGCCAAACGTGCCAGCGCAGTTTGCATCACTTCGTCACAGGGATCGATCTTCCGACGAACATGGGAATACGACCTGGGTTGACGGGCAAGAAACTTCGAGAACGCTTGGTTGACTATCGACGCGCTGAAAATGGTGATAAATCCGATCTCAGCTGTTCAAAGAAACGAAATGAGATGAGCAGCAGGCAGTGGAAAGTAGAGACTCGCCCTACCTTTCACAGTGAAGATCATTGCGCCACCGGGCACGTTCACGAGAGCGTTTTGTAGATTTTCCGCGTTCTGCATTGGATATAACGGATTGCGGTCGGCCTGGTAAAGCTGTCGTCAGGGCAGGGTCATCCTGATAAGTGGGAGAGACGTACCTGAATGATGAGCGTGGGCACTTTGATAGCTGCCAGTTCCGCAGGCGTCATAGCTGTTCGCTGTGGTGGAATGAGATGTGGCGGCATGCAACGCATGATTTGAGCCACTCACGTTAAGACAAACTTGGGCGAACGCAATCAAGTGCCCGCGTTTCCAAGGTGGATACTCGACTTGCCAAGATGCAATAATCTACATATTCGTCAGCTACATAGATACGGACGTGTCCTTGAAAACGCGTACATCGTCTTGGGTATCTACATGAGAAGTCTGCGAGAGTTCAGCTTGCAGCGACAGCATGAGATGGGGAATTTGCATACCGGACTCGCACAATACGACAGCAAAAGTTTGTTCGCGTGCTCAAATGTCTCTAAATCCTCCGCGTATCCCCACAGCGAGCACAGCTCGTCATAGGCATCGAACACCTGTTTCATTCTAAAACAATCGAAGTGAGTTCATGAAGACGTGAGTGTCAGTGAAGTACGTACTCTGACTGTGCAGGAACATTGCACAATGTGATACTGAGACAGAACTCCGGGAAGCTGAAAAGATAGGTCTACGTCTGACTTCATTTAAGCATGGTATGAGTACTCACATCGCGGCGAATCTACATATCGCGTGACAGAAGACTTCGCTGGCGAAAAAATGAGCTGCTGGCAGTCCAAGATAGTGGAACGCGTGAGCAAGGTCCGCCGCTGTCACCCAAAGGTCGTATTTGCCATTGAAGCGGTAGACAGATTTCCCTGTGACGCGGGTGTCGAATACGATGATATTGTACCGACTTCGCAATCGTGGGTCGTCCAGCTGTGGGTAAAGCCATGATGAGTCCATATGCTGTGGATGTATCATGGCAATCGTGGGTTTCTCCGGATCGAAGCTGCCAACATTGCCGAAAGGGGTGTTCGTAGAATAAAAGAGCGAGGTGTAGTCTTCCTTAGACAGCAGATCGACGTATGGCATGGTGGAAGTTAGGAATGTGGGGGAAGGACATGTACAGATGTTGGCAAGTGCCAACTGAGCAGAGTGGCTACTATGCAGCACTGCAGGGTCGCGGTGCCCCGGAATGCCCTGGGTCGGGTTTAGCCCAGGGATCACCAGAGGTGGTGCGGTACGGCTAAGTGTAACCATAAATACAGCGCAAAACTTACCCGAGGGTCTTATTGTTTGCCGGTGATATGATACCGTCGTCAAACACCCAGTGTACACTGACTTGACTCACACAAACCAGCACCATAAGACATTTTGCGTCCCGCCTTCGATCCCGCCAAGTTCACATGATGATTCACGACGACAATGATATCACAGCAACTTTGGTAAACACTGCGCACAGTGAGCGCACTCTGAGATCAAGATCGACTGAGTGTAGACCGGTGGCAGTGGTGCAAAGAAAGCGACGTGCGCTCATCATGCATCATTCTCATTCTGGACTCTGGAGGTCTTGTGTTCGAGGAATCCGACCAACAAGATCGTGCGTCTTATCACGTACTTGCCTCTGACGGTCTAACAAAAATGCAGGATTGTTACAGGTTGCGGTATGTAAATGACATACATTCTGTCGGCAGCACGCAAACTTGCTCCTCCTCTGTCCCGTTGTTCTCGTAATTGAAGGAGAAGGATCAATCGGGCCAGAAAGACCGTGCCTAGCAAAAATGAACAACAAATGAAACGGCGGCATCGGAGGTCGGCGCGTATCGTCAAGCGTGTCACCACGAGGCTCGCATCGCTGGCACTGCAAGTCGAACAACTCTCCTTTTCTGTTCTCAGTCCTTACTAGGTCTGTGCTGACTGGCGGCTGTCGATATATAGTCCTGTCGCAGTTGCGATGTCTACAGACCAAGTGGCTTTGAATCCGCCTCTACGCGGAGACGGGCAAGGGAACTATCGAATCCTCATTACAGGCAATAGCGGTGAGCTCGGATGTCGTCCTACTCGATTTGTGTCTATGTTGGTAACTTCTGGTGCGGTTATCATCAGGTACAGGAAAGGTGAGATATGCGAAAGCTAGCAATGCATTTGGTGGATTCACCCCCTTCAGAGCACGTTGGGTTCAGACCTTGAGTCACTCCTGGATATACCGCTCGTATCGCTTGACAAGATCTTTTGGCGGCCAGGGTGGCTGCAGACTCCAGACGATGAATTTCGTAGCGCGGTCGTTGCTGTCTTGACTCGCTCGGAAGCTAGTTGGATCGTTGATGGCAACTATGCCAGAAAGCTGGGTACATTGGTGCAGGATCTGGCTACTGACATCATCTGTGAGTTGCTCAACTCTACGACGTGCGAATATTGAACACTAAGTTGCCTTATCATAGGGCTTGATCCACCTCTCATACTCTACTTTCCAAGATTATGCTATCGCACGGTGCTGCGCTTGCTCAAAATTGCTCCTCCATGCAGCCCGGGATGCCAAGAAGATTATCGAGAGGTCTTCTTCTCGAAGAAAAGCATTCTGTGGTGGTGTCTTTCTAGCCACCGACGAATCCGAGCACGAGAAGCTCAGCTGCTTCCCGTGGAAGGCATTCACGTCGGAGGAAAGCGCCGCAGGATCGGCGGATGGGGTCGTGAACTGAAAGTGTGGAAGCGGGACGTGCGGGACATGGTTCGTGCTCAGTAAGCGGGACATCTATGTATGTATTCCGGTAGCTTCTGCAGCTTATGCTATTCTTATTTCCCCAACGTCGTGCCATGACAAGCGCGAGTAACAGCCATGTGAGCTGCATCGCGCTAGGGCAAAGGTACATTCAATGCTGTCACGTAGACGTGCGTCGTTCGAGGCTGTCTCCTCCCCATGTTCTGTGATACAGAAGTCTCGAAGTGTGGAGTACGTGACGGGCGTACGTCCATTATGACCGATCTAGGCAGAGATGTCTCACACCCCAGGTGGATAGCGAAAACACTCCAGCCGCGGACTTGGATCATCCGGAGCATACTGAGAACGTCGAATGACTAAGTTATGCCCGAGAGGAAGGAACGTCGTCATTGAGGTAGAGTTGGACACGAATAAAGCGGCTGAACGATAACTTTGAACGATGACTAACATGGTATCCAATTGGTATCTGATGAGCGGCGAAGGAATAAATGTAAGCATACAAATTCAAACGAATGACTGATGACTTTCTGAAACTGTCAACTGCGCAAGACCAACGACCTGAAAAGTCCATAGTACATGAGAACCGAAAGGAGGGAATGTGATACAGGGTTCAATATGAGGGGCTTGATAGATGGGGATCGCTTCAGCAGATACAAACGATACGACACAGCAAGTGGCAAACAGTAAAATGGGGTATATGCGAACAGAATAGTGATGTGCGGGTCAAAGCAGCGTATGATTGAAAGAGCGTAGTAGTCGTTTCGCGAGCGATCGTGGTGGAGGGTATCGTTGCAGTGATTAGATGGGCTGGAGAACACGTTGGAGACGGGGAGGCATGGTGACTTCGATGTTTAAAGGTTGCTGAACACCAGCGGCGACACAAGCATCTTCTAGCTGCTGGCGAAGCTCATCCCGGCGAGCACGTTGACCTGAGGCAAGGACTCAGTACCCCACAATAGACACGTTGCAAAGAACTCACCTTCGCATGGCCAGAGAATACAGAGAGCGTCAAGCGGGATAAGGAACGTCTTAGCGAGATCGAGAGCTTGCATCAAGGTGCGATCATAGCTCCACAACGCAAGACAGATGGCAACCTGGCTGGTGAACCAGGAGACTTGGAAGGGACGACGAGACAAGAGTTCACCTTGGGGTTCACCCAAGTGGTTGGTTTCGCCGAGGTTCATGACAGCTTTCTTGACACGCTTCGCCACCTGGTCTTGATAATACACTAACGAAAAGGAAGGATCGGTTATTACGCGATCTCAAACGGAAATGGAAGAACGTACACCATTCCTGGGCTTGACGGCGGTTGAACATCCTAGGTGCGCCCACACCCTCAATGTCAGTCAGGCTGCTAATGTGGATCAGTAAGAAGGAAAGAGGTAAGTCTATTGATAAACTCACCGACGCAGCTCAGATGTGATGGTCATGCGCGTGCTGTAACCGTGCGTTTAGTGGACTGTTTACACGCTTACTTGACAGGGGAACGACTTACTTGTACAGATATTCCCTGCAGACGTAGATCAATGCGGTATCCGAGTTGCACTGGTGCATATCCAGAGCCTCTTGAACAGCCTGGGTCTCCGCCCACGCTTCGATCGCGAAATTCGCGCGTTTGTCGGTCGTCCACGTGTTATCGCGCTGGCGCATGCAGCTGTTCCATAACAGCATGCTCCGGCAGTACAGTGCCCAGACAGATTCCTTTGGGGACTGCCCTGGGTTCTGATGTTGAACGGAGCGCTCGTACGCTTCTCCTGGGAACAGCAGAGCATACTGGTGTTCATTTGAATATCAGATGTGGCGTTAGAGCTTTAGTGTGTGTTCAATATCACGGATTACGTACCCTAGCAGGGTCTGCAAGAGACAGCTCAAGCGGCTCCTCGTGGAAAGCGGCGCACTGAGCGGTGTAGTTGGCTATGAGAGTCAACGCACTCCAGCAGATGCGACGACACTCTTCCTTTCGCATCTCGACTGCCGACCAGTCGGGGTTCCAGGGCGGAGTGAATGTAAATAAGTCTTGGTTCATATCTTGAGGGAGTGAAATGCAGGAGCATCTGTCGGTCGACGGACGAGTGACGTTGTCCCTGACCGTCGGTACAGAGTCCTGCTCGAAACGGGAGGCAGCAGGATCGGATATGTCGCCGATTTGAAGAGAGAGTGTAATGATAATCCGGTCCAACAACTGGAGCGAGCTGTTGGCACGTTCGGTGCTGTGTTCGGGATGAGCAGAGGTTTCGAAGAGAGCAAGGATCTATCGAACGACACGTGAGACGAGTGCAGTCGGCGAGGTAGAATCTTCCTTACTAAGGCAGCTTCTGCCAAGGTGTAGTCCACGACTTGTTCACCGCAAGCCGCCTCCAGGGCAGATTGTGCACCGTTGCGCCATAAAAGGGCACGGGTACGTCCTGGTTCGCCGCCCTCAATCTCGCTTGACTTCATCAAAGCGGCCAACGCGAGTGACGCCAAGATGAGAGCAGGCTGAAGCGAGAGTCGCTGCCGAGAATCCGATAGCGTTTGCAAGAAGGACTCCTTGTTCAAGAAGAACAGCCAATAGCTGCTCGTTGAGAGTCTGGAGAACGCCAATGAGCCGGTGATTATGCAAAGATAAAAAATGAGAAGTCACGAACAGAAAGTCGAAGTCGCCGATAATTTCTTGCATTCTGTGTTGTTTCATGATCAGCGGGCAGATCGTATCTCCACTATCGCAAAGACCTACGCTTGTTCGCGTGAAGTTCCATACGTGTCCAGCAATTCAGCCCACCAAGCACCACGATCATGCATCAGCTGCTGAGATGGAGACATTGAAAGATGATGAAGGTCGATAGGACGAGAGAACTCTGACTTGATCAGGATGGGGTCGAAGGAGTTATCGTAGACGAGTGAGCAACGCTGCGATAGCGAAAGCTCATCCTGCAGAGCTGAATAAATACCACTCGAGGGTCTCAACGACGGCGAGCTCGAACTCACTTTTGGGTATATTGCCTCGGGTGGGAAGGCTCGATGTGGAGGTGACGTCTCGAGGACGAGGGATACCGACTGTGGAATATGTGCACCGGAGACTTCGTCGTGAGTGAACCTTGGCGTTGGAAGGGACCTCTTAGCACCATTGTTCGCGCCATTCTCCTTGACTTCGAAGGATATCAGACTTCCCTCGTGGTCACTGCTGACTTTGCGTCGTTTCTTCGAGTGTGGCCCAGTAGCCTCCGACTCAGGCGGACGCTTCTTGCAAGACCGTTGTCGAGTACCAGGACGTTTGTCAGGCCCCCGCCGTTTCGGTACGGCGTCATACTCGCATTCGTTATTCCGACGAGTGCAGTTATTGCAGACGGGTCGCGTGGAATCACAGCGAATCTTGCGAGCTCGGCTACGATGCCAACAAATTAAGGCGCGTGGCAACAAAGTGTGGCGTATTCCATTAGCAGTCATATAAGAAGTTCATGTCTTACGAGAAAACGTACCATTGTCGACAAGCAATCACGGCCGTAGATGCCTCTCTACGAGGGGGGCGTGTGGGAGCAGCGTTGCTGAGCGGAGGAGCAGAGCCTTTCGTGGAAGAATTTGGTATAAGTCGTTGCTTCGTGTCGATGGGAGCTATCGAATGAGTCCTTCTAGGGGAAGTATGTGGCGGTTCTTGAGAGAGGTTCAAGTGCGGCTCTGAAAGCCTGCTTTGAGGTAAATTGAACGTGAAGGAATCCGGAGGGCTTAAAGTGGAGAGGTCATGGCGACCGCTGTGGTGAGGTGCAAGATCTAGCAAGCTATGGTGGGTCGGTAAGCCGAAGTCGGGTTGCGGCGGATGCTGGTGGTGAACATGGTGGACGGAGGGTGGGCTCGGAACCTGTAGCGTCCCTATGAGATGTGGCTCTGGAATCTGTCCGTTGAGATCGTGAACTGGGTATCGTGCATCGAAGGAGGGAACAAGAGAGGAGTGAACGTCGGGAAGGGATATATGGTGGCCAAGGTGATATCGGACTTTTTTGTGATCAAAAGCCATGTGAATGCTTAGTACGAGTAGTAACGGGGACTAACGATAAAGCAGACGCACCCTCATGAGGATATGGAACTTCAAATATAGGCGAATGCAGATCAGAACCTTCCTCGCTGGACTGGAAACCCTCCTCAGTGACTGGGGCGCGGGGGAAATGGGCGTACAAGTCGCCAGTGGGGGCGGCAACCATGTCGGGTGTGGCGATGGAGACGATGGGAGGTGAGGGCTAGATGAAGTCGAGCATGGGGAGTTGAAGAGGGACCATAGATATGAACTCCACGCGAAGAAGACTCGGGAACCCAGCAGAGAATCCGACAGATAGAATCTCATGCCCACGTCCAGAGAGGGGACACGGCTAAAGACGATTTTCAGGCGCGCACGATACGATCTGCTAGAAGCAAGGTGCGAAAAAAGCCTCATCAGGCTCCCTGACACATTATAACGTGTTCAATTTCCTTCGATTGGCTGAGAGGTACGCAACTCAGGAATGGCCAAATGGCCATCTATGGGATGTCCTCCTCAATTTCGGTATCTCCCCTGGGGGTGGTGGTGTGTGCCGGTGCCCGTGGTGGCTTTGTGATACATGCAACTTCCTGTGCGTTTGTCGTGGAGCCAATCATCCGTTTGAATGTCGCCCCTCGTGAGGCTGTCCGAGTGTCCGAGAGCCCATTCGACAGTCCAGTGCCAGCGCACCCGCGAACCTAGTGCTGCCTGCTATCCGCATGGCCCCAGCTGCCTTTCTTGGACGGCCGCACTGATGATCGACCACTCCGTCCTCCGCCAGCCATTCCCTCTGCCGCGAACCTTCCGCCGCCACCAACACGCGTTGGCATTCGATTCTCCGGATCCAGCGCAATTCAGAGCTTCTGGGAAACGCGGCTGTCCGAACTCTGCGATGCTGGAACCCTCCCCCGAGCCAGAGGCGCCATCACACCCATCCACGGAACTTTGCGAGCTGTTCTCCTACCCTCTTCCGATTGAGGATCGAACTTTGTTCGCTGGGCTCCAGATTTTCAACACTGGACACGCGCCACCATAGAAGCCCGAAGTTTCCGCGCAAAATTCGGTCGGGTCGATGGCGTGACACACTGTCTATCTGACTTGGGGTAAGTCTCTTCTGAAAGTCCACTCAACTGTATACTTGCATCATCTTTGCAGGGTCATTTCGTCTCGCATAACGGCCTCCTTCTCATGGTTTCGTCACTGGGACTACGGCGGCTCCGAGACACGCGAAATTTGCGAGCGGGTGTTCAGTAGCACGGGCCCCAGGCCGCCAATATCCGTTCACCCACTGGGCGCACTCCAGGCCGGACTTCTGCTCAGAACATCTCTGGGGCAGAGGGCCAGTCCTCACGCCATATTGCACGCACCATGACAGCCCTCACAACCGCTCGTATCCCTTCGTGTCCCCTCGAACCATACCGGTTCGCTTCGGGATCAGCCCGAGCTGCGTTCCGCTCCTCCGGAGATCGTTCTCGACAAACCAAGGCTTTTTTGCTCTCGATATTTGCTGTTGAGCTCTCTACATGGACAGTCATTCACTTGACATCCTATGCGCAGTCGACGATGCCCTATGGTACGGTATGACGCGCGCCGTCTTCGCTTCTCTAGCCCACTTCAGTCGCTGAACAAGAAAAAGCGTCTCACGAACGGATGAGAGATGTGTGCCAAAAATGTATTGGTCATTGTTATCTCGCGACAATATGAATAGGCAAGCCTAACGATCACCTTCTCTCCATACTTCCCAAGGTCTTCCTGGTCCTTCGGCTCTTCGGCAATGCTAGCTGCCAACAATGTCCACCATGATACTACTGTAAGCAGGACCAGTGGTCCTGCAGCGGACTTATCTTCTATCGGCACGACATTACACTGACGCTACGTCGACTACCAGAAATCCGGCTCACCATGGCGAATGCATTCAGGTACTCTCGCTGTACACGTTGGCGAGCAGCTCAGGGGAGCAACTTGGCCGGATACATATCTGTGGGCCCCGGCGTTCGAGGTAAATCTGTTATTCCGAAACGCACTCGGCCCTCAACTGACCCTTCATATTCTCATCGTGGCAGGTAGGGTTCGAAATCTTGGAAACTCTGGATGTTGGCTCACTTATGTCTGGATGCTTGTCACCGCGTGAGCACTGCTCCTGGGTTCCCTCAGTGTAGAAGTTTGTTCTCCCGCCGACAAAGTGGCCCGCTAGAAATGTTTATTCGGGTCAATCGGAACGTCGATGGTCATCCTGCTGCGCAAACGTTCAGTATTGACAATATATGGGTGCAAATGGGTCACGATACCTCCTTTTATTCTGCCGTAGGTCGTTGTTTCACTTTATCCTTCTTGCGCTCCCGTTGATGTTCTCACCTATCTCAGTTGTACGACGACCCCTGTTCGCAACGAACAGGGATGGCCATCGCACTCCCAGGATAAGCGCAATACACTGTCCGGTATTGATATGATCCTCGACTTCCCGGTATAATCTCCGGATTCCAGCTTCGCGGTGGCTTTAGCAATCGAGGACGGTACCGGACCACTATACCTTGAAGCTTAAATATACGAGCTTGGGGCTCGCTCGACATAAAGATCAACCACCTTCCCGATTTTGAAACACGAAGTACGCAGCTATCTTCTGGTCAACTTCTGTGAGCGGGCATCGATTTCGCCTCTCACTTGGCGGCTGATACGATCTCCCCGAATCGCTCCCCTACAATGTTAGGCTTTAGTATGGCGTCGAAAACGCCTCACTTCATGCGCGCGTTGTATGAATGAACCAAACGTGATTGTACTTATCGCGCTCAATCATTCCATCTTCGGATTGCGATATCTTCAAGAACGGCGGGGATCCGGTACACAGCAGCGATAGAGGTGAACGTGGTCTACTTGATAAATTGTGGCCTGCGTCCTGATTGGGCATCATGACATCCCCAGAACGGACGAAAGCTCTCACTTCTCAAGCTCTGGTCTTCATTCTACGCACCTCAACTTCAAGGGCAAGGCATAGGCCGAGCGCAATCCAGCAACACATTGCTTCAACGCACACCCTGGACTTGCAACGGTCTTTATCTCCATTTCAATCCAATCCTCCCTTGCCTACCATACTCTTCGCGGAAGTACACCTGTTCTCCATCGGTGGCACTAGTGCCTTTGGAATAGTAGATGGGCTCCACCCCTTTGGAACAGCAGCTCAGATCAGAGTCCCCTGATCTTCGAGGAACGCCAGACCCAGAACGCGGTGAGTAAGTAAACCTTCATTCGTGCGTCTCTCAGTCGACACCTCGATCGACTGAATTGAGGGGAACGGAGTAGCCCGTGCCGGATCATTGTCAGGTAATTATGGATTCAACGTCGTGTACGTACCTTCTCGATGGATGACTCTGACAGGGCAGTGTTATTTCGACAGGTCGGAGTAGGAAGACGATACGAGCAAGTGTATCAGACATGGTCATGCCCTTCCGGAATTCAATCCATGGACGCCTCAGCGCGGCTAGCTCAGGAGCGCACAGACAGGCATGGACAAGAAGCACTTCCATCGTTTGAATCACTGCTGATTCTCGACTTTCTCCAGGACCTGAACGGCGATGACTCAGCGTTCAGATATCGTGATCCCTGCACACCCACACCACGCGCATGATGTACAGGTGTGATCGTGCCGCGGTTGAGATAATTAGATGGCCCCTCGCCCACCCCACTCTGACTTCACGCGGGAAGGGGCGTGGCCCTCCAACGCCCTTGCCGGTGTCATCGGCTTCTCTGGGACGCCGATCCCGCTTAGTTCTTCTTGGGATTGTCGAGGGAAATAGGTCGGGGATGGTGGTAAAAACGCTTTACACGACCCCACTGCTTGCCTTGCAGGTGCTCCCAACGTACTCAGCCTGAAATGGCATGGTATGTGTGTCCCTTCCCCGTCGATCGTTAATACCGCCGTTCACTGTATTTTAGCAGTATAGTGCACCTCTCCGGTGACATAACCTGGCCAAGCGACTCCAGTCTAACAGAGTGCCCAGGGCCACCCACGCCAGACATTTTGACGTTGTCAATCGATCATGAGAGACACGACTATGTCATAATGACCTCTATTACCGCAGACCTCAGCTCACAAAAGCGTTTCGTCTTACTCCGATCGCAAAGTCGAATGCCTCGGCCAGGTCCCCACTTCTCAAGACCCGAACGGAATGTCTCACCACTATGAGGGTCAAGACGTTTTGGTCTGTCTAGGGACGTCTAGCAGTTCGGTATGTGGTCAACACTCTTCCACACATTCAATTCTCAAGGCGCGTTTGCTCCGCTGCAGGAATGTGCACCGGCTTTGTGCTGCCATTGGCCACCACAAACGCAGAGCTATTCATCTGTCGGCCGTCCTGCGACGGTCAATGACCGTCAGGTCGAAGTCGGTAGGTTCTCATCTTACACCTTTTCGTCCAGTCGGAGACAAAGTCAGAGGTCCAGAACCAGGTGTGAATCATTTTTCTCCGTATACTTTGGTCTCCAAAGAGATGTCTGTTCATCAAGCTTGAAGTTTAGGTCATCGTTGCCTTGCAACATTTCGCTCAGACTCATCAGAACGCCAACGGAACGTCTCCTCGGATTTGAGCATGGCAATGAGTACTATCTGAAAGGTTTTCTCTATTTCTCGCACGGCTCCGAGGTGCCTATTTCGCTCATCGTCCAATACGAGGCTTCAAGGATATATCTTGGATGTTCCTCGGCATACCGTGCAAGATTTCTTACACGCTCGTCGGTGGACGATCGGCAAGTCGGTTTTCATACTCATTAGGGTTATTCAGACCTCTGATAATCTCGGATCTCTAGGTCTACTTATTAGCCGTATCCGCGGTGTCCTAACCTTATCGCAGCTTGGGGTGAAGAGCAAACCTACAGTTGCCTGCACGACTGCACGTCGCATTCATAGTGCCAATATGCGACACACTTCTAGTGCGCCTCCATGTCGAATGATTCGCACGAAGAAGAGAGCCGATTGGCCACGAGATGCCAGCCAACTAATGCTCCTAGCTAGTGAGAGAGGATTCATGGTATCGTCGTCCCGCCAACGCCTCGGAACGTTGACCAAGCACGTTCATATTCTTTGCATCTTCCTGTACGTCTTCCAGTGGCATTCATTCCATAGATCATCTCTCAACGCGAATTAAGTATGTTCTTCCCATCATGGTGTACGTGCTACAGGACCTCTGCCACTGGAAGTGCCCAATGTTCGACCATAGGTCGGCTTAGCATCTGGCGAGACCTCATGGAGCGATACGGATGCCTCATGGAAGACGTGTGCATTGCTCGGGCGTGCTTTACGGTACGAACACAATAGTTTTGAAGTTTGTTCTGGATGCCGGTGGATCTGACGCTCTCCCGCCGCCTCGACCTGAAGATAGCACTGTACAACGAAGCCAGTGGTTTAGCTTCTCTCTAAGCTGCCTTTTCGCAGGGCGGCTGCGCGATGGCCCGACTCATCAACCTCTCGTCTTCTGAGAAGGTGTACCGTAACGTTAACTTAGCAACCTGCTAGGGGCTCGGTGGTGGTGACGGCGTGGCAATAGCGTGGATGTGCACGGCGGCGAAGGTGCATCTCACCGCTCTCATCTGACTGGTCTACTCCTGCAGTGTTCGGACTGCAGAGAGCAATGAGAAATGCGGGCATATGATCATGCTTGGTGCAGAGGGTAAGAGCTCGTCGTTCGGTCGTTCGACTGAACCATATTGGATAGGTACATCTCGGTATCAATAGATGTGCCATTCAGTGACACCGTGAGTACCGAGGAACTACAATATCAACGATCGTTGTGAATTGACACGCGTCGGAATTGAAACCACCCCAAACAAGACAATCTTTGACACTGACGGTGCCGTGGATTGTGTTTTCGCTATTGCTGGAGAGAAATTTGATGGCAGAACGAGAAGAGGTTCGAGCTCCAACGAATGTATTTCCATAGATAGAGTCCTAATGAATGGATTGAGGATGTGAGTACGGTCGACGCAGCTGGATGTTTGTTCGCATTCTAGAGCCAGGACGAGAACGAACTTGAACTCCAGCGAGTTGGCCTCTGTTGGCCTCCTCCACCTGCTCATGCTATTGCTGCCGAGATCTCGGCAGGCCCCGTGCAGCCGCCGGCGTTGCCTAATGCGGAACCGAGGGGTTCCGCTGCGAGCAGACCGGTGGTTTCGCCGCAACGACCACCAAGGGCGATGGACGCGCTCTTCCGCCAATGCTTTGCTTGCTGTATACGCGACAGGTCGCGCATTTCAGTGCGTACTATGTTTTCTTGTATAGGAAAAATGATTGTTAACCACGCTGCAGGGCGAGCCAGACGAGAGGAGTCGTCTCATTGAGCCGCCTCGCGATGCAGTGCTCCCGTATGTAGTGTCTTTCTCCCTTGGAATAGCCAAAAGCATCGGCTCATCTGTTCCATTTTCAGTCCTGGACCTAGCTACATTGTGGACCATCAGAAAATGAGGGAGCGCATTGGTGCAATTGTCGACTCGAAGAAGAGGTGCGTGGCCTCGACTTGTTCACATGCCGGGTCTGGTGTTGATAACATCGTATCACATGCAGGATGATGGTGAACGTCAATGCACAACTCCCATTCAATCTGCAAAACAAGACCCTTCATCTCAAGTTTGACCCTTCGACATCCCGGTCCGCACAATCTCTTTCTATCAGTCCGTCGACCGCGCATCCTGACCTTGTCTCGTACTTTCTGAACAGCCGTCTTTCCGACACTTCCAGCGGCGCAGGTGGCTCGCGTCTACCTTCGTACTCACCTACACGTAGTCGTGACCTCTCACCGTCACTGCAGACAAGTCGATCCGCGAGCTCACTTCATCCAGGAGACGCGTCACTACCAGGCGTATATTCTGAGAATGGGTCCAGGCAGCCTATCTTCAATGCAAGGCTCATACCGCCAAACGGAGGGTTCAGAGTGGGCGGAAACAGAGGGCGGAGCACAACGCGTGGGCGATTAGGTCGACATGGAGAGGAGAGGGGCAGGTCTACGCCGGAATTGCAGCAGCGGTTGGACGAGGATGGGACCAGAGACGAGGACACGAATGTAGGCGGTATAGCTACCGGCAATGCGTCAGCGTTCGTCGACAGCGAGATGACACGCACACCTACTATGCATAGCCCAAGTACCATCCGGCAAGTGGACGAGTTTAGCTCCGACGGCGGGACCCCGCTGGCCACCGAGTTCAGGATACAAGACGTTGGGAAGATCTCGCGTAGCTGGGGAGACTGAGGTGTTCTCTCGGAATATTTGAGGTGAAAGTCTCCGGCATATTTCTCAGCATGATATCGGTATACCCTCTACAATTTCGGTCATCTCTTCCCTGTCATTCGTTCCGCATGTACTGCTCTCCATATTCTATCCTGATCTATTTGCCACGATTATGTTCATGACCACATTCGCTTGATACGTACCACACTTCGGACGCTGTACATCCATCATGTTGTTTTTCTTTCATTTTCGGTTCTCTCTCGGGCTGGCCGAGTTTCACTGGGCTTGTTCACATTTGAAAGGACTTCTTTGATGACTCCTACCACGGATTTTTGTAGCGTCATTGGTAGACTGTTGTCCCCCCGCTCATACCATGACAACGTTGTTGATCAGTGCATGGAGGAGTCGATTACACTGTCAGTCCGAAAATTGGTAGTCCGCTGCGCACGCTGAGACTGAGAAAGGGAGAATTTTGATAACCAGTCGGAGCGCCCGATCGGCTAGTATGAGCAGCTGTTGTTCCAAAACCACGACCGACAGACATATACCCTCGCCATTTCCGCCAACATTTGCGATTACGCTCCGATGGTGTCTCCCTCGAAAAAACTGCAGGCCAGTGCGCCGTTTTTGGTGCCGGAGACGAACGTCAAGTTCCCGCTTGCGGTCGTCCAGCCGTCCGGATGGGAGACGCAGGCGCCGGGTTTCGATGAAGACGACCTCGACGAAGCGCGAAGTTACGATACAAATTCCACTTTGGTCTCGACACCAAATCACGTCCCATCGACCCAGTCTGAGGTAGGTTCATTCCTTATGAGTTCCCCCACTATTGGTACCTTTCTCGTTGGCTTTTTCAAACCCTGCTCCGAGAAGTTCCCAGGCTGCATCTTGGCCGAATTTTCATGCTCCTTCAACCGCTCATACGAAACGTGCTAATTTCATGTTCCATTTTCGCTCGTACGACACCAACAGCTAGGCGTTCATGCGATGAACACCCACACTGGCAGCTCGACTCCCATCATGAACACCGCAGGCGATCCGAGACTGTTGGCCCAACCCCTCTCGAACGGGCCCAACCCGAATGGTGCGAAGCCGTATTATACGCCTTCTACTCAGGGGTACCGCTCCATCCTCAACGGCAACCACAATAAACCATCCTCGTCTGTCTACAGCCATAGCGGCACGGCTATCGGTGCCAGCTTGATAGGCAAGGCAGCACCACATCGCGACGGCTCTTCTATCGCAAGCAGCAGGGCCTCTCCACTGTCTGCACCCCGATCGCCTCCGAAATCATTCTCCCTGCCCAAACCTTCAATCTTTCAGATACCGACGATGGCCGTAGCGGCGGTAGAACCACGCGGAGAGAAGAGGCGGCTGGATGAAGAGGAGCACGAGGACGAGGAGGCAGCTGAGGTTGAGAAGGCAATGGTGGACGAAGAGATCGAAGGGGATGTGCACTCGGAGTCCATTGGGCGTAAGAAAGCTGGGGAGAGTAAGAAGGCTGGAGAGAGTAAAAAGGAGACGAGGACAGCTAAGAAACCGAGGACTGAGAAGGCGAAGGACACAAAGGATGATGGCGAGAGTGGGAGCGAGGACGGAGATTCCAATGAGGGTCCCGGTGAACCTCGTAGGTCTCCACGGAAAGCACCTCCAGAGACACCAAATTCAAAGGAGAAGAAACCCGGGACACCTTCAACGAAGGGGAGACCACCCAATTTACTTGCTCGACGTAAACCCACACCGTCTGGTCGCATCCTTCCAGTCGCAGAGAGACCGTTCGGCGAAGCTGTAAGCCCTCATCTTCTTTTCGTACGTTCTGATGTTCTAACTCATCTTTTTTCTTTTGTCGTAGACGTGTTTCCGGTGTGCTAACATGAGGGCGAAACCCTCGTGCAATCTGCGTGCCGGCGAGGGCCGCTGCGATAAATGCGTCCAGGACGCCCAGGGATGCTGGTGGAGGAAAGGTCCCGGAAGCTACGAGAATGTCAACGGCGGGAAACCGGTCAAGAAATTAGTTGATCCTAGGGACGTAGAGGAGAAGAAGAAACAGACACAAACTCCCGTCAAGGAACAAACACAGTCCCCCGTCAAGAAGCCCGGTACTGGCAAAGACACTAAGGGCAAGGGTCCCGAATCTGGTTCTGGTTCTTCGGATTCGGAAGACGAAGACGAAGACCAGAAACCGTTGACGAGGAAGTCGCTCCGCGTCGTCGGCTCTTCTGCCAAGGGTGGCGAAACCTCTGCATCTGCGCCAACTAGTCCTGTGAAGTCCGTCAAGTCTCCCGCCACGAAGAGAAGAATCAGTTCGCGAATCAAAGCACAAGTTTCTGGACGCAAGTCCTCTTCTGCTCGAACCGCTGTGAAGACGCGGAGTGCTTCTAGGGCTGTAGTTAGGCGCAGTACGAGGCGGTCGAGTGGTCGTAGCCAAACTCGTACGCGGAAGATCAAGAAAAATGCTTCGGAGAGTGAGAGCGAGAGTGGAAGTGGAAGCGAGAACGAGAGCGGAAGCGGAAGTGAGAGCGAGAGTGGAAGCGGAAGCGGAAGTGAAGAGAGTAGCAGCGAGCTGTCTTCTGCCTCGACTCCCCCACCACCGTCGAAGGCTCTAAAAGGCCGTGCGGCGCGACGAGAGGATCCACATCCGAACCAACAGCTCAAACGTTACGAGAAAGTTGAGGCGAAAGTTCGAGACGAGCTGTGGGCTTTGGCATGGGAGAAGGAACGACTGGTCAGGACGGAGAAGCGGCTGCAAGAGGAGCTGGAGGATATTTTGGCGAAGAAGGTGAAAGTGAAAGACGATCGCTGAGTAACTTTATTTCATTGTCGTGTTGTCGATCTTTTCTTCTGGATCAGTTTTTTTTGTGTTTTGTCCGCGATCCTATATGCAGAGATTGCGACAGTTGTCCATGTTGTCGTTTGTAACAGTTGTGCTTTTACGACGTATGTATATTATGTACCTCTATGCTTCTTATACGTACCACTCTTAGGTCTCTTACTTGTCATGCTTTTTGTCTTGCGCAGTAATTTGGAGTTTGTGGAGGAAAACTAGTCAATTATGACGACGTGCTGGGTCCTGCAGACTCTCCGTTATCGCAAACATCCTGAAGTAACAACCTTACCGCCTCTTCACTCCCGAGTTCACCTAAGCCCGTCCCAAGCTCCCGCATGACCGTCATCTTGAACTCCGTATATTCATCCACTATCCGATCCTGGACGTGCTTCAACAGCACGTTGACAGTTCGATCATCTTCAAGATACAGCCGCAGCCGTGCCACGTAGATGTGGAGGTCGCGGTGACAGGCTTCTTGGAACGCGGTCAGCACACTGGTGATGGCTTCCTGCGTCGCCCACGGTTGAGAGCCTATGGGTTGGTTCTGAGCGCCCGGCATAGCTTTGAATGATGCGACGCGGTCAAGCCAGGTTTGCAGAGGTTTGCAGACGGGGTCTGCAGATGAGGCGATGACGTCCTCACATGCCCGCTTCAGTTCATGGTCAATACCCTTCGGGAAGAATTAGAATCGACGAATGGCAATTTGTACCAAGAGCTTACATGCTTCACATCTGTTAGATTTTCCTCTCTGGGCATGCCTAGAGACGCGAAAAGGGCATTGGGTAGCAGCGAGGTCGTCTTCCCGAGCATTGAGGTCAAGGTGTCTGGAGAGACGTGAACCTCACGACATTTTCCGTCGGAAAAAGTGAACGAACCTGTAACACCCGTCAAATCAACTTTTCGATCAGCGTCCTTGACAGTGAAGTCCAAGTTCGACGTCATCTCTTTGAGGATAAGAAGATGTCTGACAAGGAATAGCTGTGCATCATGTGGCGACGACTTATTTGATGACCGCAAGTTGTCAGCTGCGATGACCAAAGACTGCCTACAGAGGTTGACCGCCTCCTGTGCGATGTCGTCGAAGATAGCGGGCTATAAACGAGTGAGCATTAGGACTACCCGCTGTGACTAATGTTCAGAGCTACAAACCTTCACGAAATCGTGAAGCTGAGACAGCACCCAGACAGTCTTGCGCAGAGTAGGATACCAGGTGTCTTGCCTGTCAAGCGATTTGAAACGGAAAAGTTGACTGACGCTTTCCTTTTCTTTGATTTCAGTACCGGATACCGGCTTCCGAGCAGCTAACCAAACGAGTGAGTCTGAGGGCCGCTATCAATCACAATGAACGGGATGCTCACCAACAAGCTTCTCAGGATAGGCCAAATCTTCAGCTTTGGGTGTGTAGTACCTGATCTCGGACTGGATGACGGATTGGGCCTTGAAGAATAGTCGCGTCTGTGCGTCTTGCAAGACCATTTGTAGCAAGTGACTGATATGGAGGGTCTTCAACCCCTTCTTCTTTGGCTTATCGAACTCGACGGTAAGCTCGTCTTCGTCCTCGTCCTCGTCTAGATCTGCTACCGGAACATCCAGGACCATGAGTGCCTGGAGGACCGTGCATACTTCGCATAGCGCCGTTAGGCGGGGCTCGTGGAGGATACGAGGTCTTAGATCGTCGTATAGATAATCGCAGAGGTTTTCGAGGTACTGATACAGTAGGTCCTCGCCGGAGTTAAAGAAAGCTCTGAACAGATCGAACTCGTCTGTACACAGCTGCTTGAGATAGCTGCACCCGGTTCGGGTTAGCTCTACCAGTTCTGTTCGAGTGGGATCGAGGCCCCTGATCTCCTCTGTCAACCGGCCAACTAGCAGACTCTTCCGAGCAGTGAAGTAGGCCGTGTGGCACTCGGCAAGAAGGGAAGATAAGTCTTCAGGATGAGCAGCGGCCCGGCGTTCCAATTCGCCCAGCAAAGGTGCCAGCTGACCGGAAACGGTCATAAAGCGGGTATACAGCAGATGGGTTTGCGCTGTCGCAGATACTTCCTGCGAGTCACGGTCAATCGAACGTCCGGTGATACAGACAATAAACTCACTCGTTCTGACATTCGTCGTGAGATGTCCGCCGTAAGTGCCCGGAGCGAGCCTACGAAATACATTTTGATCAACGTCATGGCTCGCGTCATGCACTGCTGGAAGCGTAGGAGGTAGAGCTCTGCTTCACGAAAGTGTCGCTGTATTCGGATTAGTTGGAAACACCAGGTCAAGCATGTGGCGACATACGTGGGCTTTGAGATAGTCGATGCAGATGTCCACTCGCTCCACCATGTACAGAAAATCTGTCTGCAAGACAAGGGATTCACCCGGATGATTGAGCATCCGAGTGGCTTGCTCCAGCTCTTGGAAGTATTCCAGACGTTCTCCAATGGCTTCTGTCGTGTAGATGAGATTATCCTATCGTCCCTCGTAACGTTAGCTTGGGCTTATGCATTGCAACATGGCAATTGACGTACCCTTTCCTCCAACAGTTGCTCGCATGCGTCTTTCAAGCTCTTCCCTCCTTCTTCTACACCTCGCCATCCCTGCAGCATGCCCTCCACCTCCGAGTCCACTTCATCTATTCTCTTCAACAAAGTGTCACAGGTATCCAGATGTTCTGCGACGCGGGACAAATGTGCACGGAAGTGCGCCTCTTGACTGTGCGCGACGGAACGGTCTATCAGTGCGAACCAATCGTAAAACTGTTGAGGCGTTTGGATGGGATGCTTTGGATGAAGTACATGATGAGCTGGCGTCCGGGAGCTGGTATGTGGGGAACCTGCTCCGAATGGATTTGGCGTGGCAGGTCGCGAGCTCGAGCTTGCTACTAGACCAGGTTGTAGCTTGTTGCGCAACGCGGGTGAGGAAGGTCTTGAAAGGGCGTTTGTATCATCTCCACTGAACTTGACGTCGGTCCTTAGTATCAAATGTATACATTCATATCGCGTCGAACGCACCTTCTGAGGTAGAGGTATATGCTCGCTCGCCGCTTTCACGACGTTCACGCTTCGCGACTCCACTTCTCCCAGAGGTGCCTTTGCTTCCCATTCTTCAACTGAGATGACTGGCTTCGTATGAGGAGTGATAGTCGCTACAGGTGGTGGCCGCCGAGAAGTCGATGCCATACGAGCGGGAGATGGAAGGTGGTCATTCAAGTCAGTGTACATGTTTGCGGATGGCCGACCTCAGCGGGTCACACGTATCCTCGAATTTCTAGAGTGTTTCTCAGTGGGCAAATTCGGTCTTGCAGGGTTTCCAGCAAACGTGAGAGGTTTGCTCGTCGCTTTGAGGTGGCAGAGGTCAAGAGGAAAGGTGAGGTGATAAACTGACGCCCAACTGCACAAGGTGTTTCGACCAAGTATGTCCATTCAGCAGGATCTTACACGTACATCTCTACCGAATAGTTAAAGAAGTAACTCTTTGCTAGCAAGAAAAAATGACAAAGCGGATCGACAGTCAGAATCAGAGAAGTGGCGAAAGCTATACGACAGTGTCCAAGCAAGATCGGGATTCAGCAAGAGACAAAAAGTAAGATGAAGCGAAGTAAAGCGAGAGACAAAACGAGCAGGATATGCGACAGCGTATTCAATCAAGATACTTGACGTAGAGAGAAAGCGGTTCACGGAGACCCGTATTGAGATCGGGCTCTGATGTTTTGAACCACGTTGGCTCAGGACGGAGTCTGGATGGGCAATTAGCACTCGATGTTCCTTCGATGAGTCGAATGACAGCAACTCACAATACCGGCTCCTGCACCTCATAAACTCTTTCCGGCCCGTGAAAGTTGACGGTGTACCTCTCGAAGGCCTCCCTATAAACGTCCGGAAGGGGCTCGTGGCAGTAACAGTCTAGTACTGTAAGATTCTGAAGAACGGTCGGTGGTTTGTACACATTGCGTCTTCGGCTCAAGAGCCACCTATCCCGCACCATCGACCTCAGGTCCTTGCAGTGCCTCGTCCCATGCACCTCAATAGTGAGGCTTTGAAGCTTTGAGCAGAAGTACTCGTTGCCCACCCACCACCTCTTCTCAAGGACAGGTTGGAACACAACGTCGTGGCCGAAACTGAACGTATGCTTGGATGGACAGCGACACTCGTATGTGTCGACGATGGTGAGGGTAACAACCCAGGGAATATGGAAGAGGATCTCCTGCCAGAGACCATAGCAGCAGCCATCGACGACGAGAGTGTGGAGAGATGGGAAGTATCCTGGTGCTTTAATGTGCTCGAAGGTGCTCCCGATCCAATCATTGAAGAGGCCGTCCTTCAGGGTGAGTGACTCGAGGGAGGGCGCGTCGAGGCTTCGCAGAAGCTCGTGCTGCCATGGGCCGAGGAGACGTCGAAGTGTGAGGCTCTGAAGAACTGGGAGTAGGTAGCGATCGGGGCTGTTTTGGGGTCGTTCGAACACATCAAGGAAATCGTTGTTGCGACGGTCGACTGAGCCTGCCAGCTCAAGATGCAACAGCCCTGGTATCTGCGCGACGTACGACAGGACGACGTAGGGATTGAGGGCTCCCTCCACCTCGCGACAGAATCCGGTCAACGTTAAGGATTGGAGGTGGGCCAAACCGTCGAACACCTGGGTAACGCCTGCGGCGGTGAAGAAATGGGTCACGGAGAGTACGAGGCTCTTCAGCTTTGGTGCGTCCATAAGACGACATGGTCCTGGCTTGGGTCTGCGAACTTGAGCCGTGAAGAATTCCTGATTTTTGGTGTGGAATGGGTCGTCACAAACCAATGACAAGTTCTCCAAGAGCGGCATATCTGGCAATTTCTCCACATGCTTCGCTAACCAAGTGCTGACTGCAGAGTCGGAGGTGGTTATATCGAGGCTTTCGATGCGATCCAGGACCGGGGTCATCAGCTCGAAAAACTTCTGAAGACGATGGTTCTCGTGCAGCCGACGACGCGATATATCTTCGTCGAAATTGGGGAAAACAGTGATACGAAGAGGGCGGGCTTTTGAGCGAGCAAGGGCGAGCTTCACGAGGCGAAGGCCACTTTTGTTCTTGACGAACTCCTCGGAGAGAAGTGTGTCCTCATCGACATTCAGGGATTTGCTCATGTCGAAAATGATGTTTGACCAAGCGGATGAGCAGTCGATCATGACAGCGCGCCATTGCGTGGACACAAAGGATAAGAAGAATGGTAGGAGAAAGCTGTCGATGCCAACGAGGTCGTCGCGTTGAACAGCGAATTCTAAGACGAGGCGGAGGATATCGTCGTGGAGAGGGAAGGAAGGGCGAGGTGCTTTGGGTTTGGTGGCCTTGTGTTTATGACGGCTTTCGAGCGTAAGCTTCTGTTTCTTGGAGCACGGCTGGAAGCAAAGTCATGAGTGAACTCTCACAAGGCCTAAGTCTCAGACGTACCATGATGCAGAAATGGTGACGCGACGATGAAACGAGATGCAAAGAGCAGGAAGATAGGTGTAGAATGTGGTGTATAGTGCTGTGAGATGCAGGAGATGGTGGTTGGGGGTAAAGCAAGTGAGACAGACCGATGGCCAGCAGAAAACCAACAGTGACGGTTAAGAGCACCTAGCGCCAAAGCGTGCAACTTGAGCACTGAGAGCCATTGTCCCTGCCGCCGGATCAATAAGCGCCCTGATCGGGATCTCAACGCGCCACGGGCCACTTGGGCTGGTTGGCTTTGCGACGCACCCATGTTCGTGCAGCTTGGCTTACCGTCACCAAAGCTGCAACAACCCAAATCAGCTCGCAAGTGGTCAAAGAGTGGACAATACGCACCTCTTATGAGTGCCAGCCGCATAGTCAAGATACTTGCCGTATGACGCACACAGTCGATTCGAAGAATGTCGCGATAGATATAGAAAGCGTAGGTAAGTCCCAAACATGCAATGCTGCCTCAGGTAATCCGAATGACGAAAAACGATAGCAGGAATCCAATCACCACCACCAAAATGCTCAGCAGCGTGATCCATGTTGTGCCCCAGCTTTTGGCGTGATGATCTCTGAGTCGAATACGTTCCTTCGTCATCACGTCGTAATTCCTCTCGAGTTTCACCTGCGCTTCCTCCACCACAGCTTTATCATTCTCCAACGAATTGGAGAAATGAAGCGCATTACGCTTAAGCTGCGTAGCCATCTGCGCAAGTTGCTCTGAAAGCTCTTCTTGGATTGCCCGAGAGTTCTGCAGGATTGCACCTGTAGACGCAGGTGCAAGCGGGCTCGATGAGGTACGTCCTGACGGCGGAATTGCAATGCTGTCGTTTGACGGTCCACTGTGCAGAAACGCTGAGTCGGGTGCCGTATCGGAGGGTGAGAGGAGCAGGTCGTGAGTGGAAAGTGCAGCACTGGGTACCCCAGGGCTCAGTAGAGTTTCTGGTGCCGCTGCGTCCACATCGAGGAGCGGGAGCGTGGCCCTCGGCGTTGGAGGTTCTGGCACAGGCAATGTGGGCAGTAGTGGCTCGGGACGGAAACGCTTCGAGGCCACTCGCTGGATGATGTGGCATTGAGCAGACATGCATACGAGGGTGACGGGGGATAATACCTTATCAACATCCTGGAACACGGCTTCAAGTCTATCCAAAGAACTTCGAACGCCATCGAACCTGCCGGTTGGTGTTCTTGACGGATACTCAGACGGGCTTACTCGTTGTGCAGTCGCGCTGGGACTTACGAAGAACTTTCGAGGGTGTTGAATTCGACGTTGTGGAGCAATTTACGAGCGTATTGCACTTTCTATGTTCCAGCAAAAATCATCAACTCGTGCAACAGGCTGGGTTTTTGTAGACTCACATGCAACGCAGCTTGGACTTTGATCCACGTCTGCCTTCCGGGCTCCTGCGTGGTGCTTTGCCACTCTTCGCCGGCGACAAGCCCTTCCAGCGACTTCACTAGTCGCCCGAGGTTGACTCGGTCATGAACGACCTGTTCTTGCATCTGGATAGGCATTGCCGTTATGACGGATAAATAACTCGTGAGGGCGGGACAGAAAGGAGGAAGAGGAGGAAGGAATGAGGCAGACGCGCATGCCCCCCTCCTCCCGTCTACGTTCATCCTCCCTGTCTCAGCGCGGTCCCATTTCTGATCCTCCTCAGTCAAAGCACCATCTCATCGCAATCTCATGTTTATTTTCTAGATCTTGTATCGCTACATCATTCCAACGCAAGTGTCTTTCTATCGTGTATCATCGACATGCCTAGAGGAAACCATAATCGTGGCCATCGAGGCGGCGGAAGCGCGCCAAATCGAGGAGGCTTTAATGGACGGGGTCGGGGTCGGGGTCGAGGCAGAGGAGGATTTGTACCTCTTGAGGGAGGTGGGCGAGGCAGGGGTCGAGGAGAATACATTCCGATGGACATGATAGAACAGCCCATTCAAGTTTGGGCGGAGGGTACGTCTTGTTCGGTATCCTCCTCATCAGTCTATGAACGTTTTGTCGTATATGTGGGTCCTCAGGATCTCTCAATGGCACTCCAAATAGATTCAACAGTCCTAGAGGCAGAGGTCGTGGCGGAAGCGGTTACGCTAGCCCTCGTTCTGGATTTTCAACACCTGGTCGAGGGACTTACACGCCGCGGGGTAGAGGTCGAGGTGTGTTACCTCTGTACCCCGCATTGGAGGAGATCCCTGGTGTCGGACGCGGAAATCCATCCTTCTCGCCTCGCGGACGTCGGGGAGGCCGCGGCGGCAAGGAGCTAGCATCGAAACTGCGCGGAGGAGCCCCGCTATCCAAAGTATTATACGAAGACCGCCCGTACTTGCGACCCATCAAGTTTGTACGATCCGTCCTCACTGCGACGCTATTCACAGAAGAAGAGGAACTCATCCGATCCATTCAAGAACCTACCAGTGAGTCTACAATCAGTGTTACGTGTCGTCGACTGACATAGGCATGCACAGCCGAGAACGAAGCGAGTCACGTCCCGACCGCAGATACAGTCGCGCAGATATTCAGTGGAGAAGCCGAACGGGAAGCTGAAGAAGAAGACCAGTTCGATGAGGGACTGGAGGAGATAGACTTCTCGGATATTGGGCGAATACAACGGGAGGTGGACGCTGCTGCTGCCAGAGTCGAAGCAGGACCTCAAACTAAGAAGGGACACTCAGGTGATCAGTTCACTGGCTTTTATGTCGACACCACCCCCGCACAGACTGTGGGCTCATCCTCCTCTGCCCTCGAACACACCGCGAGAGCACTCGGAGACGAGGCGGAAGACGAAGAAGTCATCGTTTACGTCGCTCCTCATCCGAGAGCCGGTCCCGTCACCCCTCCTCCCAAGGACTCGACACCCGACTTTACCTCCAGTGTATCTATTCTCACCGGACTAGTTCATTCATCGCTCACAGTCAAGGAAGCGGCTGCTTCCGCCGATCTCAACGTGGACGCTTCAGCTGCTCCCGGCGCTGGTACTTCACACGCTGACGATATGCAAGATCGTATCGACGTCGACGGGAGTCAATCCGTGGACGTAGCCACCGAGCTGATCATGCGCGAGACCGCCACCGCAATAGAGACTGCTATTGGCGAATCATCCGCCGAGGTAGTCTACTTTCCAGATCCAGAGTCTCTTCCCCTTCCCCCTTCCTCGTTCATTTCTTCCGGTACTATCGAGAAGACCATTCTACAGGCTGAAGCTGCGGTGGCCCATGAGATGGATGCACGAGACACGCTTCGCGCGGGAGACACCACACTGGAAGGAGATGTCGTCGGACTTCCGCTCGCCAGTGCCAAAGCGACATCATCAGCACTCGAGATTTCCGACCTCAAAACCACTGTCCCATCTCCTCCTGCATTTGAATCCATATCATTTTCCTTCGCCGATACTCCCACGAAGAGGCAGACTCGACGTCTACATCCCGTAAAGGCTCGCTCGCTCGTTCCCAAGCGTAGAGGTGCTCGACGCAAATCTCTTCGCTCTTTCGGTGCACTCATGTCTGAGGAATATGAGGCAGGAGGCAGGGAACAGGACCCCAGGAGGCATGAACAGAGGCGAGGAGATTCTGATGTGGATTGGGGAGACGAGTCGGACGAGGGCGAGGTGTTGACCGTTCTGAAGGACACAGAGGTGGACCAGATCTCAGACGGGGTTGGGAGTATGGACCTGGACGGCGACCTGGATGTGAACGCGATGCGGAACTTTGTGCACAGTATGAGCGCGGAGGGATCGAGGCAGGTGACAATGGACGACCTGGCCGATATCGAGAAGATGAGACAGGAGGATGAGAGTGAAGATGCAGGCGATGACGATGACGATGGTGAAGGTTCGGAGGAGGACGAGGAGATCGACAGCGAGGAAGATGAAGAAGTAGAAGCCGTGTTACGAGCGGAGGAAAGGGTTTTGACGGGAGATGGCACTGCTGCAGATGGCCCTGATGCCAGTGACGACGAGTCTGACGAAGAGGAGGAGGATGACGACGATGAAGGCGAGACACCGCGACGGAACTTCCAAGCCAGACTGGAGAAAATGCGCTCCAAAGTCAAGGGCAAGCAAAAGGCGAGAGCCTTGCAAGACGACCAAGACGACTCAGAGGACGATGAGGATTTCGATATGCAGCTTGACGCGACATGGGCGGACAATGACGAGGCATACCTTGCACATATCCAAGTGAGTGTCGTGCATCTGTTCGTCTTTATCTCACTCTGGCTGACTTACAAGATCAGGATATGCTGGATGGAAACGAAGAGATATTATCTGGCGGTGATCGCAAGATGCGCAATAAACTCTTCAAGGCAATTCAAGACGGCGATTTAGACATCGATGACTACGAAGAGATGATGGGTAAACCTGCCAGTGCGTCCCTTCTCTCGTCCGCTTTGACTTGACACACTTAACATGAGCATCTCCAGAGCGCAACAAAGGGAAGCACAAGGATCTGCCTCCCGAATTGCAAGCACAGTGGGAGAAGGACCGGGAGAAGAAGGCAGAGAATAAGCGAAAGCGGGCTTTAGCCCGCCTTGAAGCGGCTGCCGATCCCTTGGCCAAGAGGAAAGGTGGGAAGAAGGGCATGAAGGACATGCTACGCGTTGCGAGGATGGACCCTGAGATTGAGATACCTCATCGTGTTGTGAATCTCATCACGGTAGAGCGGGAGATTCGGCGATTTTTGGAGAACATCGGCGGGCCAAACTCGATGGTCCTACCACCGGCAAACAAGAGCACCCGCAAGAGGGTCCACGAACTGGCGACGGCCTTCAGCTTGAAGAGTCAGAGCAAAGGTCACGGGAATGCGCGGTACACGACACTCGTCAAGACGACGATGAGCGGTATTAAGATCAATGAGAAGAAGGTGAAGCGGATTCTGAGGGAGGTGGACAGGAACTGGGACGCGCCAGAACGCAGAGGGGGTGGAGGTGCTACATCCCTTGGCAAGCATCGCGAAGGCGAGGAAGTCGGAAAGGTGCGTTGGCATGGCATCTGTTCAATGTTCTCTTCTGAAGGAATCATTCCTATTACCAGTCTGCGCCCAAGATTGGCGAGTCTAATGTTGGCTTCAAGATGCTGGCGGCTATGGGGTGGTCAGAAGGAGATCGTATTGGCTTGTCTGGTGGCTTGGACGCCCCTCTTGTGGCGGTCATGAAGAAGACAAAACTGGGTCTCGGCGCGACGTTGTAATCACTCCTAGTTGGGCGGCGGTGCCAGTGGAGGATAAGCTAGTTATGACAATATGCCTTTGAACCGATACTCTGACAAGTGCTCCAAGCTCACGGTAGGGGATCGTCCGCAACAGATGTATCACTCTGTCACGTCCAGTGTGCATCACATACTCCGGCCCCGACTAAACCAAGCAGAGGAGGAAGAGACCACGCCTCGTGTCACCTTTCATGCAAGAACGACTTCCGAGACCACCATCATCGGCACCATCACAACACATGGACAACTCTTGCACTTTTGGATCTCAACATTCGTCCGCTTGTCCAGAAAGGTATGCATAGGTGCGACTTATATGTTTGCGAACGAATAGATGTTCGTGATTTCTGCTTACAGCGCTTATCTCTCAGGTCATCGTACATCCTCTTGCCTATGTGCTTGGATCATGAATATCATCCTAGGCGAACACTCGGAACCGCCACCACTCACAAACATAATCGTCCGCTGCAGTGCAGGCAATACAACACATGGTTGCCATGAACTCTAACAACGACATCGATACTGGTTCTTATCCGTGCATCGTCGGTCCACTTACACACTCCACAGTGCGTCCACAGTGCGTCCATTCGTTCAGAAGATACACCTTGGCATCGGTAAACTGTCGATACGAGACATTGACCCCATTTTTCCTAGTTTCACGTCGTGAAAGTGTGGGTGCGTTTTTTTCTTGTTGTCCCTGTCAGCGCTTCGCAGGCTGACGCGACCACTAGATTTTTGCATGCGCCTATGCGTACATGGCATATGGAGGCGAACCCTTTGGCCTGCGAAGTCAAAACAAAAGACGGTCGTGAGGGACTCACAGCCTTTGCCGGGCTGTGCTTAGTGGTCCAAGCACCTCCAATCGCCATGCCGCATGCCTCATGGGCAGTCCTTGTACTCTGACCACTGGTATGCACACCTCCGAGGAATGCTTTCCGCCTGTATGTCTCTGTATCTCATAGGGAGCGCTTTGCCATGGTGACAGATTCCTTGCCAACTTGGCAGTACTTGTCGGTGTAACCCTCGGTGAACACGCTGCAGCCTGCTGCAGCCTGCTGCAGCTCACGCTCGCATAGACCGCGTCGGCGTCCTACTGTGGATGAGGATCTCGCAAGACGTATAAAAGGGCAGAATCTGTCTCTGCAAGAGGTCATCAGCACACCCGACCGCTACATTCTCAAAAGCTCAGCGTATGTCCTCACAGAACTCTACGTTGTGCTCTTCAAGCTCATACTGTTTATGACGTAGATGCCAACATTCCCTCCGCCGATTAGTCGCAACTATGCAAAGGCTATTAGAGAAGTGGCCAACTACAATATACACTACGACCGAAGTCTAGGTGACACGGAACACGAGAACTGCAACAAGCGAAAGCCTAGGCGCATGCCCAGCCCCGATCCCATTCAGCCATCTCAAAGCACTCATCCCGCGCCCGCGATGCCTCTTGAGATTGTCCAAGACATCTTCAAGATGGTACACGAGATGGAAGGCAGCACTCCGAAGACACCCATGAAGCTCTCGCTGGTCTGTCGCTCATGGAACCACGCCGCCATGCAGGAGGTCGCACTGTGGCGCGACATCACCATCATCACCGAACCTCCTGCTCCTCCCGAGGATCGCGACAGGGTGACGAACTCTGCTGTCGACATGCTCTCTGCTGCCTTGCAGAGGGACAAGAAGCTCAGGCGTTGTGTCAATGGTACCGTCAACGCCACGCCCAATGTGCGCGTCACGTTTGGACTGGGCAACGAGGGATGTATCATCTGTGCCGAGGGGTACGAAGATTCTCGTCGGGAGTGGGAGCGTCTGGCGCGTTTGCGGAATGTCTTGGAAGAGCACAAGCACCGGATCGGCGAGTTGATCGTCGAGTGTAGCACCGATGCAGTCTTATCCAAGTTCCTGCTTACTTGGAAAGGAAATCTCCCGGGGCTCAAGGTACTGAAGTGCTTCGTCCGAGACCCAATGTTCTACAGCGGCCTTGACTACGTCCAGTACAACTTCCGTTGCAAGAACTTGACGGTGCTCGCCATATCTGTGTTCACGTTACCACGAAAACTGCCACCAGCGTCGCGAAGACCTTGGGACATAGCGGGCACTCCATTCTCAACCACATTCCCCGCCCTCCAGCATCTTACGCTTTTTGACTATGGATCGACGGTCCTCCTCAAGCGTCTTCCAGCGCACGACATCCTCGACGAGCTCGCAGGCCTCAAGTGCCTCACGCACTTCACGCTCGACAGCTTGAAGACCGAGGACATGTCACATCTTCGCGGGCGGTGGATGCCGGGGCCCGACGTGTACACGTACCCGCCCGATCCGAATCAGTACACCTTCCCCTCCCTCGTCGAGCTCCACTTCAACAAGATCGACCCCGGGTTCCTCTACCACTTCCTCAGAGGCCTCGTCGCCCCCCGCATGCGCGGACTCACCCTCGAAGGCGTGCCAGACGACAAGACCTACTACGAACACATCTTCCGACGACTCTCTCAGCAGCACGCCAAGCAGTACCCCTCGCTCGAGACGCTCCGCTTGCTCGAATACGAATTCACGATCTTCAAACACGCCCAGCAGTACTGCGACTGGGTCAAGACCCTGCTCCTGCGCGAACCGATTGGCGACCCGGAGGAGTACCTGCAACTCTTCTGGACGTTCTCCGAGCCGCATCCGCAAGTCGGATGGGTCGCGCCCCGGCTCGAGACGCTGCATTTCGAGTTCGACGGGGTCGAGGATGTGCTGGGGTGGATCGACCGCATGCTCAAAGGCAGGTCGGCGGGCACGCGAGACAAGCATAATCAACGCTGTGCCACTATCCGCGAACTGACGTTCAGCCAGCTGAGTCCGAGGAGCTTGGCAATGGCGAAGTCGTGGGTGTCGGATTATCGCAAGTACGTGGCCGAGGTGGAGGTGGATGTTGAGCCGTTCGACTTGCCGACGAGGTATCCGTACGACCTGGTTGGGCTCACGAAGGCGTCGGCAGAGTACCGTGCCATGCCTGCTGAGTACGACCCTCGCCATCCACGACCTCTCTCTCCTGGCCGATTGTTTTAGAATGCGAGGCTCTCCATATCTCAAAGGGTTACGTTCTCTTCCTGGATTCTGAATTCTTATGACACTTTTTGTTATCGTTGCTGTCGTCGTCCTCTTCCTCCGGAGTCCTGCATCTCATTGCACGACATCGTTCCCTCCTACATCACCCTCACACACGGACACGGACTCCTTTACCTCATCACCTAACCATGCGCTTCGGCGTATTGCCACACACTCCTTGTTTCTGGACTCCTCGCCACACCACCTCTTCCAGCTACTGTCAGACGTCAATCTCTCGTTACTTTCCTTCTTCAAATCCTCCCCCACGCATCTGTACCAACAACATCTCCTGCTCTTCTGCTCAATGAATCACACACTCCACGCTCCTTTCCTCTCGTCTCCCTGCTTCCATCTTACTTACAGTCGGACACTTGCGTCTTCATTATTAAATTTCTCAAATGTACCATCACCCAGCCAAGCCGTGAGCCGTCTGAATATATATATTCTCGATTTCCCCAGTCTCTTCGTGTTCACTCGAGCTGGCATATGTACTGTATGACATGAATTCGAAAGAGAGACTCACCACGACAGCGTCCTCTTCAGTCCTAGGGACGTCGGACGTCGGTTGCGCAAATGCTACACGTTATCATTGAACAGAACTCACCCTCAAGAGCACTTCCATAACCCAACCGACCGAGTTCATTTCCTCCTCATCATGTACACTCACACTCACACCTATCAACAGTGTCTGTTTCAAAAACCTTCCATTATATCATGTATACCCAAAAGGTCATCTATACACACCAGTTGCAAGCTCTACGTACTATGTATCCTACACCCGACCGAGCAACCAAGCAACCAAGCAACCAAGCAAAACCGAAACAGAACCGAGTACGAGCACGAGGGAGAAAGAGTCCACCAAGCACCAAACCGCGTACGAAGTACAACTAGCCATCCAAGGAGCATGTGCATGGGAATCATGAGGAAGTGAGAGGAGTAGAAGACCGGTAAAAGAGAAGAGGGAAAGGAAAGACGTCATCACCACTGCCCACCCACAGGCAGCAGGGGATCGTCGATGGGGTTTTGGGAAGGTGGACGTGAGGGGAAGGGGGTCTAGAATCTAGCCTAGCTATAGATGTCGTCGAAAAGGCAACAACCCACAAACAGGGAAAGAGACCGATGACGATGACGGATGACGAAGATCTCGCATCTGAATGAATCTCATCGGGGGAGCAGCGCAACACCCAAGCGGGATGGTGGGTGAGAAGCAAGCAATGGAGGGAGGGGGGCAAGAATGAAAGAGGCAGAAACAAAAGTGGGGATCGTCGCTGACATCATAACCATCGTCAAAACGAGTGCACTCGAGCACCGAAAAATCATGAACATCAACCGCCGTAACAAAGACATGAACGGTCTGGTATACATTACAAGAACCCCTCCCCACATCCACATCCACACCTAATGTGCGAAGCGGAGCGGAGCAAGAACATGAAGAGTGGGAGGCAAGGAATCGTGAAGCGTGAAGAGATCATAAATCATCGTACGCATGAAAAAGGGGGTCGTTATCCAGCACGTCAAGAAGCGTAAGGGTAAAGGCGGGGAAGATTCAAGGATGGCTAGGCCGTGGCGGGTTTTGGTGGTACAATGAGCTCGTGCGAATTCGGCTTGGTTTGAACTTGGTTTGAGCTTTGGATGTGGAGAAGGCTGGCAGGCCGAGCATCGAGCATGGGAGGTCCGAGTGATTATAAAGTAAACAAAACAAAAGAATCCAATCCAATCCAATCCGGAGGGAAAAAAATGATACGCGTAGAGTAGGAGCAGCCGAGGGCCGAGCACAAGATATCGTGTGTGTATTTGTATGTGTATGTGTTGTTGAGAACCGGAAACCGAGAAACGTGGATGAGGATGAGGCGGAGACGGAGACAGATGCATGCGAGTGAGGATGAGGATGAGGATGTGAATAAATAATCCGGGATGTAGGGGGGAGGAAGCCAGGAACCATGCGATGCGAGGGGAGGCGGAGACCATGCGACGGACGAGGGACGAGGGTAGGATGTGTACGATAGGATGCTCAGGACGAAGACGAAGGCACAGGCAGGCAAAGCGGCGATAGAGCCGAGCGCGCCCGCCACCCAGCACCTCACCTCGC